>ML785289.1:428242-456468 GCA_009831015.1 Picea engelmannii | reverse complement strand
TTGATGGATTTTGGCTATACGTATGCTCCTAACCTCATCCATCAGGGGGCATCTGTTATCACTGAAATTTCGTCTGCACATGGCGACAAGAACTCCACATCATCAAAACAACAATGAAGTCATTCATGGCACAGAATTAAGTTTACAGCATTCCAGAAGAGTCAAAAGCTATACAAAATAACCATAAAGTGAAGGACACTTCACAACAGTAGGGTGCGCACGTATGCGCGGGATAAGAACGTGTTGCGCGCGCTCAATGCGCCCGACGTGAGACTATCCACATAAAAATCCGCGCATCTGCTAATACGGCACATTAAATGCTTAAGTCGGCCTCCCGACCGCCGATGGACCTTCCCCCAAGATGATTTGACATCCAGATCAGGGTCGGTTCTGCAAAATCGACGAATTAATGGCTTAAACAAACCCTAAACAGCACCGTGTTTACACCGGAAGCTAGTTACGTGAACGCTTAGAAAATGTTATAAATAGCAGTGAAGGCTCGTTGTTTCAGCAGAGAATTCCATGCAAAGTTACGCTGTCCAGATTCAGAGCTCAGTCCTTTTGACAAGCCATCAGTATACAACCTAATTCAGAGTTCTTTCACTGTTTCATTTCAGCTCTACTTGTTTTGTAAGGAAAGCACAATCTTGAGAGATCTGAAGGACCTTCCGTTGGAGGGAGAGGGAATCCTTATCTCTGCCCTCAGCGTGTACTCTAGTTTCGCTAATAGATCAAGCCTGGAACCATTGTGGACTTCCTTGTCTCATGTTTGATATTTCTGTTTATTTCCGAATCGTTATTTGCTTCACAGTTGTTAGATTAGATTGTTTTCTGTTTTGTTTTTCTGCTTTTTATTAACACTCTTGCTGCTATAGCTGTTCTGCCTTGGTGAACCCTGCAAGGCATGTAGAGCGGTCTCCATTTTGCTCACCCACTGACAGATTGACCGAGAACACTTTATACTTTATAAATATTAATATAATATTCCTTTTTGGCTTAAGCTCCCTTGCTTATCCCCTTTCCTTAACTTTTAGCCCCTCCTTTTCCCTAACTAGTGGAGTTTAGTCTTCCATACTCTTTTATCGTGGTCGATCTATGCGCAACGATGTATTTTATATTAATCATGAGACATATAAAAAAATAGGCCCACTGACCTTTAGTAGCTAGTCTCTCTAGCCTAATACAAACATAAGCCTCCTAGCTTATAATAACCTGCTCACCAGCCTATAAAACACAACATATACAAAAAGGCTCTGTGGCCTCAAAATCATGTGCACTTAAGTTGCTACACATAGTATCCTGGAATGTGCATACTTCATCATTTTACTGCACAGTACATGCGCGCACTATGCCATGAAAGGTGTATACAAAAATGATGTCAAACAACTCACTAGCTTAAGTACATTTGTATTTACATTTACAATTGGGTTCGACCTAGGGATATTACAATCCCCTCCCCTTATTTATGTACTGTCCTCAGTGCATCATGTACACATATACAACAAAATTTTCAGAAATCCTAAAAAATATGCGGGTATTCTTCCCGCATTGCATCCTCATGCTCCCAAGTAGCATCTTTAGGACCGTACCAGGTCCATTGGACATTTACAAGCCCTATGGATCGATTCCAGAGTTGTTTGATTTTTTGGTCCAGAATGCGTACTAGATGCACTTGAAAAGCGCCTTCTTGCTCCACTTGAATCACATTCCAATCAATAACTTAATTAGCATCAGGTGTATATTTCTTGAGCAATGATACATGGAATACATTATGAACAAAGATATATGCAGACAATGCAATCATATAAGCTACTGGACCAATCCTCTCTAGGATTTCAAAAGACCCACAATAATGAGCTGCCAACTTTGAACAATTTCCCAACTTCAGGGAACTTCTGTTGGCCTTCACTTTCAAGCATACATGGTCCCCAACTTTGAATTCCCTGTGAGTTCTTCCCTTATCAGCATATATTTTTTTCTTGTCTTGTGCAGCCTTTAAATTTTGTTTTATTTTCAACATTTGCTCCATTTCCCTGAGTAAATATGTCCCAACCACTTCTCTATCTGTTGGGTTATCCCAGCTTATCGGTGTGTTGCACTTTCTTCCATAAAGTGTCGCAAGTGGGCTCATCTTTAGCGCTGCTTGGTACCCATTGTTATAAGAAAACTCTAACAAGTGTAGGTAGTCTTCCCATTTTGATGGTTTATCCATCACATACATCCTCAACATATCTTCAGTCACTTGATTCACCCTCTCTGTTTGTCCATCTGATTCTGGATGATAAGTTGTGCTAAAATTCAAATTTGTTCCAAATCCATTAAATAATCCCTTCCAAAAATTTGAGGTAAACTTTGGATCTCTGTCAGACACAATTGTATTGGGTATGCCATGTAATCAAGCAATTTCCCTCATATAAAAATCAACAATGTTGGCTGCCTTGTGAGTGAGCTTAACTAGAATGAAATGTGCATCTTTAGTAAGCTTATCCACCACTACCATGATAGAATCATGTTGCTTGTTTGTTCTAGGCATTTTGGTGATGAAATCCATTGTTACAACTTACCATTTCCACTCAGGAATGGGTAATGGTTGTAGCAACCCAGCTGGGTGTCTATGCTCATATTTTACCTTTTGACATTCTAAACATTTGGCAATAAAATCAACAACTTCTTTCTTCATTCCTGGCCAATAATATTGGCTTTTGACAGCTGCAATAGTTTTCTGATAACCTGGGTGCCCAACATAAGGTACATTATGCATTTCTCTCAATATCAGATTTTTCAATTCCTAGGAATTTGGTACATAAATCCTGCCCCTGTACATGAGAATTTCGTCATTATCTAACTTGTATTCTTCAATTTTCTGCTGCAAATTACCTTGTTGTAATTTTGCCACTAATTCCTTGTATTGCGAATCTGATTTGGCAGCCTCTATAATTCTGTCTTTCAAATCTGATTGATATATGCTAATGGTTGTAGCATGCAATTAATGCACTCTTCTGCTAAGTGCATCAACCACTTTGTTCTCTTTTCCCTTGATATGCTTTATAGCAAATTCATATTCACTTAGAAATTCTAACCATCTGCTTTGCCTAGCATTTAGACTAGGTTGATCAAATAAATATTTCAGACCATTATGGTTTGTCCTCAACTCAAACCTTTTCCCCATGAGGTAGTGTCTCTGTTTCCTCAAGGCATGCACTATGGCTACCAACTCCAAATCATGAGTGGCATAGCGTCTTTCATGCTCCTTCAACTTACTTGATTCATAACATATAACAAACCCATTTTGACTGAGGACTCCACCAACTCCTTCTTTACATGCATCTATGAATACAATGAAGTCTTCATTTGGGTCTGCAATCCTTAGTATTGGAGAACTTGTTAATAATTGTTTCAAGTGTTGGAAACTCTTTTTACAATCCAATGTCCACTAAAACTTCACACCCTTCTTTTGTAAGGAAGTTATTGGGTGTGCAATCTTTGAGAATCCTTCAATGAATCTCCTATAGTAGCTTGCAAGACCCATGAATGATCTGACCTATGTCACATTCTTTGGCACTAACCATTCTCTGATGGCTTCTATCTTCTCAGGATCCACTGCTATCCCATCCTTTGAAATGATGTGTCCCAAATAATGAATTTGCTTCTGAAAAAATGAGCACTTGCTCAATTTGGCATACAATTGATGCTCCCTTAATACTTGCAAAACCATGCTCAAATGGTGCTCGTGCTCTTCCTCTGATTTAGAATATATAAGAATGTCATCTAAAAATACAACGACAAACTTGTCTAAATATTCTTGGAAAACACCATTCATTAAGCACATGAAAATAGATGGTGCATTTGACAACCCAAATGGCACCACTGTGAACTCATAATGACCATACCTTTTCTTGAAGGAAGTCTTGCTGATATCTTCCTCCTTAATCCTTACCTGATGGTATCCTGACTTGAGATCTATCTTTGAAAATATCTTTGCATCCTTCAATTGATCAAAGAGATCATCAATCCTTGGTAGAGGATACTTGTTCTTTACAATCACTTTATTCAACTGTCTAAAATCAATGCACAATCTTAATGTCCCATATTTCTTCTTCACGAACAAGACTGGGGCACCCCAAGGTGACACACTTGGGCATATATACCCCTTCTTCATAAGTTCTTCAAGCTGCATTTGTAGCTCCTTCATCTCTGGTGTACTCATCATGTATGGAGTCTTTGACACTAGAGTTGCTTTGGGCATTAAATTTATAGAGAAATCAATATCTCTCTTTGGGGGTAGTCTTGGTACCTCCTTGAACACATCTTCAAAATCTTCCAAGACTGCATGATCTTCCAAATTTGGCACCTTATCTTTAGGTTTCTCTTCCATATGAGCTGCAAATATTTGACACCCTTTTCTGTAACATTTCTTCAGCTATAATGCTTAAATTTCTCTGATGGTTACTTCCCTAGGAATTCCTTGCACTTTCCTTAGGTTCCCTTCCTCATCCAAGCAAGTAAATTCCTTGTTATGATAGTCTAGGATAACATGATGTTGGTCCAACCAATCCATACCAATTAGATATTCATAGGAACCTAAAGGCAAGATGTTCAAATCTGCCCTAGTGTTCAGTCCATTCATGTCCATAAGACATGACTTAACCATCTCATTAACTTTTCTTTTGGCTTCGGTATCTAGCTACACCGACCAAGATTTTCCATGCTTGCTTCTTGGAAAATGAAAAATTTCCACCATATTAGGATCTATATAACTATGACTAGCTCCTGATCAATTAAAATAACAATGGTTTGGTTGTTGATCATACCTTCCACTTCAATCAAATGTGACTGATACTTTTCTTTCTTGTTGTCTAGGGCTACATAGATCCTTCACACATTTCTACCCATGTCCTCCACTGTTTCAGCTTGCCATACATTGTGAAAAATCCTCACTTTTTCACCTCTATGAGGACAATCTTTGAACATATGATCTGCTTTACAACCCCAACATTGAATAGGTGGCTACCTTGGCCTTTGACCCCCTATCTCAATCGTTCTAGTTTCTCTAGAATTTGGCTATCCTTAAGGAATATTTATGAATAATGGTGGCTTAGTCTCCTTCTTCCTCTGATCCATCTTGAATTTATTTTTGTCTTCCCAAGCTCTTTGGAAAGTTGGCCTTGATTTTTGCTGATCATATAGGCATTTATCTTGCCTTATGGTCTCCTCCAACATCTTGGGATCATCATACTGTATTTTGTCACTAATGAATGATGGAAATCCACCCAAATACCTCTGAATCTTAACTATCTCATCCTTGATGAAAGAGACATACTTTAATAGTTCTAAAAACCTTCTTTCATATTCATCTATGGTCATACTACCAAGATCGAGTTCAAAGAACTCATTCATTTTCTTCTCATAGTATCTCTTAGTCAAGTATTTCTTCTCAAAATACTTCTTGAATTCCCTCCAAGTAACACTTTTCTCTTTAATGTGATGCACCTGCACAAGTTGATACCACCACATGGATGCCTTTCCCTTGAGTTGATAGATGGAAATTCTACCTTCTGCATGAGAAGAATAATTATGCAACTGAAAATACTTTCTCATGCCCAACAATCATGTCTCTGCATCTTCATCCTTCTTGTGCTCACCATTAAATGTAGGAGGTTTGATTTTGTTCATTTCTCCTTGTAGCTCATCTACCCCAGACCCCTTATGCTTTCTGACAGGGGATGGACTTGATTTTTTGTGTGCTCTCTTATTGGAATGCCTCAGGGAGTGATGGTGATGTCTGCTAACACTTCTTGCTCTTCTTTTCCCATCAGGAGACATGTGACTTCCTGATTTGCTTGAACCACTCTCCTTATCCAATTTCTTTTCTATTATGTTCAAGTTCTGCATCAAATTCATGTTGAAGTCATCTTGCTGCTCCTTGGCTCTCATAAGCCTTTCATTATCATCTTTAAGGATTTGTACATCCTTCTGCAAATTTTTAATGGTCTCTACCATATTCATGTTTTCATCAATTTCTTCTTCATGTCCATTGGAGTTTGTTCCTTCAATGCCCAAATGGACATATGTCCCTCTAATCTCATCTTCCTAGCTACATGTCCCCTATGCCTCTTCCATTCCTCTGGAATATGTGTTGATCTTGATCTGATCTATTTGTTGTTAACTCTGTAAAATGTGCAACCAACAAAACTTTATCAGGTTAACTGACTCAACAATCCATGAAAAATATGAACCATTTTGGTTCAATAATATATCATAATTTATTTATTTTTTATTTTCTGAAAAATTGAATGCCCAATTCAATTTTATGGGTGAATAATTATATTCTACTGTTCAATACCTTTCCAATGCCTACTCCCATGCTCAATTCTGAGTTTTGAGCAAAACGTTATGGCTCTTTGAAGCTAGTTGGGTCTTAAAAATTACCCTCCATTGTTTGCGCTGTAACTTTCTCATACAAGCTCCATTTGACGAATGGTTTACACCATTAGAAATATATCTCTGAGCTATTTTATTTGATCTACAGAGACAGAGTGTAACTTGGTATACTTTGTTCTCGTGGTTTTTGTGTAGCTAAAGATGCTATTAAGAGCCTCAAAAATGCGCTGCAAAAAGATGACGTTCAAACAATATAAAATGTCACAGAAATTCGTTGGTTTTCCGCTGTTGTTAACCCTCCAAACGAATTCACGCGTATAGATTTCAATTTGTACACCTATATTTATCATGCACAGCAACACCAAAAGGTAAATCATGCTCCACGCACTTATAACCATTGTGCATTACTTCTCTGTCGCGCCAAAAACTGGTGCGCACTACTTTTCTGTCACGCGCCAATATCCACCGCACAAAGTTTTGGTTCTTGCACTATTACCTTTTGTGCGCAATTTTGTATTGCGTGCTGATATTCTGTGTGCATTACACTCTATGCGATGCACCATGCCAAATTTTAGTAGGCCCCCACCGCGCACCAATATTCTGAACGCACCATTAACTAAATTGTCGCGTGACAACATATACCCACATTGCGCGCGCACCAACCAAACTCCTCTGCGCTCTGCCGAAATTGGATACACCATGCATGCCATTATTATGTGTGTGCACACTGCGTACACCCCAACACCAATATTTTTCCATGCAGTGCCACAATTTAGCATGCACACCCGCACACCAACATTTTTCCGCGCGGTGTCAAAATTTAGCGCATGCACCTGCACACCAGCATTTTTCCGCATGGTACCAAAATTTAGTGCGTGCACCTGCACACCAACATTTTACTACGCGGTGCCAAAATTTAGTGCACATACCTGCACACCAAAAATTTTCCGCGTGGTGCTAAAATTTAGTGCATGCACCCGCACACCAACATTTTTCCGCGCAGTACCAAAATTTAGCATGTGTACTAGCATGCCAAATTTTTTTCCATGCAGCACCAAATTTTACATATCACAATATTTTTACCGCGCAACATGCATTTTTAGTGTGCCCACCTGCGCACATTCATTTATATGCGCATCAATTCCTCGTGAATTCCGCTGCAGAAATTGGGGCTTTTGGCTTTACTTTTTCCCCAATTTACCATAGACATTCTGCAACTATGAAATTTGTTCAATTTCACCCTGATAACACCAATTTAACCTATGCAACAAAAAATTGCTGCAGTTTTCCATTTCTGGAATGAATTTTTCCCAAACTCAAGTTAAAAATTGAGAATTTTAATTACTAATCTCACTCCAACTGTCATGGATTCACTGTAACTTCAAATTCGACCAATTCTAGGTCTGAATTTGCTAGAACAAATATTAAATCAATAATATCTCACCGCATGGCCAAATTTCTTAATTTTCCCATGAATTTAATAACATAAATTGGGGCTTTTCCCAATTCTTCACAATTGTTGTTACGTTTTTTTTTTCCATGGATGCTCTACAACTAGAAATTTGGCCACTTTGAAATAAATCCTCTATAAAATTTTGCTTCAACTCAACTTGCTCGGCCCATCCAGGCCCAGTGTTGAAAACTGAAGCTATGATACCATATTGTAACATCCCCGACCACCCATGCCGGGGCATGCTACACGAGAGAACGCTTTTTATTCTCTATGCGGAACATACTATAACATACCCAACATCCAACTAGGCTATGCCACGCAAATTTTTCGAACTGCATGCAATTAAAACATATACACAAAAATCTTGCATGAATTTTCATATAAAACGTAAACAGACAAATACATTCTGTAAAGGCATGGATTCATACTGAAATAACTGTAAACATGTACATGCAACATATTCAGACAATACCCATAAATATAAAGACATATATAACCACACATAGGATAAACCCATAATATTAAACACATAAATAATAATGTAGCATGTAAATTTATCACACAATTTACACTTATCTTGGTAAGAATATCACCAACCGCATATAGAATTTCCATGAACCTCCCAGCCTTAGACGACACTGCTCATCACTCTCAGCAGTGGGTCACCCCCGAGCTGGGACTAAATTCGACCCTGGTAAAGGGATTCCTAACTAGGCTAATGGATCTCAAACAACATGAAAGGATCTATCACAGGTGCCAACTCAAACTAACAGCCTACAGTCCCTCATTCCTCACATGCCTGTCCCACCCCAGGAAGTGTGCCCCTTCTCTGCTCAACAGTCTTTCGGTTGCCCCACTTCTTTTTCGGGCTTCAACAACAGGTGAGACAAGAAGTCTCAGATCCCTGTAGCCGTAGTTTAACACCTTCAGGAAAAAAATTCCCAACAATTATCTCAGCCAGAGAGAAATTGCTCATGGGCTTGACAACCCGCCTCTTCAATATCCCACGGGTCTGACAACCCGCTTCTCCAGTCTAGTTCCCAAGATAACTAGCTACACAAATAGCTATGGGTATGAATACAAGTTCAGGTACAATGACATGAAGGTACATAGGATATCTGACTGAGTGAGTGAGTGCTCCTGGAATAATGGATGAATGTATGATTGAATGATGGAAAAATATCCAAAAATGAACTAAGTCCAAACTATATGTATGCATGTCCCCAACTTGACACTTGTCATGTTGGGAGCTACTTTGGCCCACTTGTCCCCATCCTTAGGACTTAGGATAAAATAATTATCCATACTTTATACTTTAATAAATATTAATATAATATTCCTTTTTGGCTTAATCTCCCTTGGTTAGCTCCTTTCCTTAACTTTTATCCCCTCCTTTTCCCTAACTAGTGGAGTTTAGTGCCCCATACTCTTTTATCGTGGTTGGTTTGCGTGCAATGATGTATTTTAAATTAATATAAAAAAATAGGTGCACTGGCCTTTAACATCTAGGCTCTCTAGCCTAATACAAACATAAGCCTCCTAGCTTATAATAACTGGCTCACCAGCCTCTAAAACACAACATATACACAAAGGATCCCTGGCCTCAAAATCGTGCACAGTATCCTGGAATGTGCATACTTCATCATTTTATTGCACAATACAAGCACGTGCTATGCCATGAAAGGCGTATAAAAAAATGATGTCAAATAACTCACTAACTTAAGTACATTTGTATTGACATTTACAATTGGGTTCGACCTAGGGATATTACAGATAGAGAGTTTTGCAAGCATGGACAAGTAGTAGAACCATTTCCATGTTGGAAATAAATTGATCTCAACAGAAGAAGTCGGTCTACACTTTCTTTTGAGGATTTTATACATGATGGCATACTCATTGTTGGGATCTTAGTCAACAAACAAAGACCATAATTAAACTTGGCTTCCATTGGATGCCAAGATAAACTATCTCTAGGCCTAAGAATGAACGAAACTTGCATGTTGAATATGGGAATGGATTATGATCGAAGAGAGTTTCAAATTTGAAGGATTTTAAGAGCACATAATCAATGAGTAGATTGCTACACTGCAGGAACAATTGGATCCAGAAACCAAAGATAGAGACATAGCCAAAAACAAGGCCAGGAGATAGAGCCATGAGCTAAAGTTGGAGCTAGAGTCAAAGTTGTAAACAAGAACAAAATTTGAGAGCCATGTTCTAGAGAAGAAAACATAAGGCACATTGATTTATAGATTGGTTTCCTAGAATATTTTGGAGACCAAAATCCTCTCAATGGGGATTTTTTACCCAATGCCATTATTGGTGCGGATTCTCATGGGTAGATGACCTAATTGCTTTTCAATCAATGCTTTAAAAGAAACAAATATATTAAAAACTTCAATTTTGATATTTAAAAAGTAAAACCAAATGGGTTGAGTGTGATAATTAATGAAACTAAGAATATATCATGCTTCTGAAAAATGATGGAATGGGGAATGGACCACTTATGTCAATGTGAACCAATTCGAGTGATGTTGGTGCTTTCCATGAATGACTAGTTGGAAAGGAATATCTATGATGCTTACCTAAGATACAACCATGACAATCACCATCATTGCATAATATAGGGGGTATTTCACTCACCATTTGGTGCTTCAAGATCTACTACAGGTAGTGGTAGTTCAAAGGACCACATTTCTCATGCCATAGTTTGTTCAAACCATCAATGTGAGCAAGAATTATTGTGGTAGGTGATTAAATTTTGAATATATTAAATTTGTACAAACTTGAAGAGTCATCAACATGTCCTAAATCTATTACAATAGATGGATCCTTTAGATTTGTAGTTACAACATTGTGAGGTGAAAACTCTATTATTTTTCCATAACCAAAATGAGTAATTTAAAAAATTGAAAGCAAATTTGTAGAAAGATTAGAAGAATGAATACATTGTTAAATTACCCACCAAGAAGATATAGTATTCCTATTCCTAACATTTAAAGGAAAGCTATTAGGGACAAAAATATGTCAAGTTGTACAATCATCAAGACTACAAAAAAGATCCTTGTGATTGGCCATAATGAGGAGAGGCCTATGAATCTTAAATATATTTATAATATGGTTGACATGATATTGGAAAAAGAGAATGAGGCTAAGAAGTAGAAGAGGAGGAAGAATCAAGCATAATATTATGTTTTTTAATGGCTTCTTCCAATGCTTTCATCTTCTTCCAACAATGTGTGTCTAGATGCCCATATTTTCCATAAAAGGAATGAGACCTAAGTGGCTTCTTAACCTTTCACCCGGTGCCTTGCTGAGACTCTGGATTAGGAGGAGTTAGTGTAGGTGGCCTAACAATAATGGGTTGTTTGGCTCCTCTTAATGGATTCTTGAAGGGTTTGGAGCCCTTATGATTTTGAGAAAACAATGATTTCTACTTAGTACCTATATCAAGGGCACACATATGCATGAGTTTTTCTTTCTCATGTGCTAATTATTCACAAAATAGCTCAAAAGTAGGCATATTATAATTGGCTCCTAATTCATCTATCATATAATAAAAAATAGAGACAAAGATATCAAAAAGATCTTTGAGTTTAGATAGAATAGTCATTATTTCATGATCATCCTCCTTAGTTATTCCACAATCACTAAGTAGAAGTATTAAGAGCTTGAATTTTGTGACGTAGTCTTCAATTTGAAGAAATTATGCCATTTAAAGAGCTATGAGTTTATTTACCAAATAGTTAGCTTGTATCAATTTGGTTTTCCCAAATAGTTGTTGAAACTTCAACCATGCTTCCTGAGGTGTGTTAATGGGATGAATATGGAATTTTAGATCTTCAAATATTGTCATGCCAATTAGACCTCTTGTTTCATCATTATGATTAATCCATTTTCTATGTTTCTCTGCATCAATTGGTCTTGGATCTAGCCCAAGAATCATCTAATACATCCATTTACTCCTAATTATATCCTCCATGTAGGATTTGGCTCCTATCCTTGTGCCCAGCCCCTAGAGAAAGTTCTAGACATGTATCTCTTTTTTATTGCTTCTAAAGGAGTAGGCCAAGATGTTTTGTTCTTTATATCCAAATTAAAAACTTCATAAGGAGAAAACAAATTGTCTATAGTAGAAACCAAATTACTAGATAATGCTTGGTTCATACTATCATTATGTGGTAGAGTTTCATACCCTACCCAAAAATCCTTCACCTCCCAACATGATGACTAAGAATTTTCATCCATACAAGGTTGAGTTTCAACATCTAGTTCTTCTAGTTCCTTTTTCACCAAATACATATTGGAAGGGAAAGATTCAATCCCAATGTTAGGTCCCATTCTTTTTTCTAACACCAAACCATCCAATGGTTCTTCAATAGGAAACATATCCTTTGTAGGATATTTTTAGAACTCAAAACTCTCCTCCAACCTACCCTCCTCTCTAATTGAATGCAATTCATCCTTGTTGGAATTTGTCATACAATTGTGGAAATTTTGTCAAAATTCAAAATTTAGAAATTCACCTATGAACTAGAGGTTTCCTAGATCTTAACCTTATGAATTTTCAACCTTAGGTCTATTATGAATTATAATTAAAATATTAGTGGTAGTGGGTAATTTTTCAATCCTTAACAACCCCAAATTTCTAGGCAATCCAAGAAAAAAGATATTGAAGTGTTGTCATAATTTTCAACCCTCTAGAGAAATCTTGTCATGCAAAAACTAGATATAAGAACCCTTATTTACAACAAAAAAACAACCTGTGTCTTCTTCGATTACAATGTTAATTCACTTAACACAATTGCCCTTGAGTTATGTCAAATAAAAAAACATATATAGTTGTATATCGCAAACCATGAAGAACATATAGATTTCATTAATATGGTAATATGAATTTCATATACACACCATAGACTTATTCCAAGGCTAGTACAATCCAAAACCCTAGCTAGGGAAAACAATGAAAATCCTTAACTCAACCAAGGAGATCCAACAAGAATGAATCACTCAACATGGTCTTCCAAGGAAATATGTCTCCTCATTCTCCTCCTCTTCTTCTTCACCAAATACAGCCTAGGGTTTCATCTCAAAACCCTAATTTTAGAATCCCCATGGGAGGAAACACTAACCCTATACTTCAATATGCTCCAAGAATATTAAAAACCCTATTGACTCAAATAAAGAGAGATATCAAGTACAAATGAAGAGAGAGAGAGAGAGAGAGAGAGAGAGAGAGAGCTCCTCCAAGTCACATCTCTACACCAGAGTGAATACAAATGATGAGTGATATGAATGAGTAAAGGCCTTCCTCTATATATATGGGAGGTAAGGGAGGAAAATTTCACAATGTGGCCCAATGCCCTTACAAGCAACCTACAATTATCACATGTAGGTTCACAGTCCAAGTGGAACGCTACACTGGAAGGCACATAGATGGAATAACCAATGCAACATGACTAACATATCCAAGAGGTATACTCATCCTCATTGAAGATCAATGGTACAAACAAGGTTAAACATTGTAGGAGCTATTTTGAAAGTTTTTAGTGACTATGATGACCAAAAGAAATTAATATAATCATTTAAAATAGAGGATGTGATCCACCATTGTTGCAACAATGGGTGGGTACATGTTACCAGTCTTCCATTTATTTCTAAATAAAACTACCAACACCAACGCATCTACTAGAGACAACATTATAGTGATAGCTGCAACATAATCCATGCTCCATTCCATTGTTTCCCTGTTGGAATTATTATATGATGTCTAATAATAAGAAGGTTATGGATTTTATTGAATTGATTATTGTGATGTAGAATGCATATTTTTTTAATATGTTTTTTTGTATGTTAGAAGTGTTGGCACACATACTTATACTAAGGCGGGGTTGAATCAGTATAGGAATGTTTTTAATTTATTTAGAATATTTATCAATTTGTTGCTTTACCAACTATGATCTTTTAATGATAAATATAAACAACCATACAAACATACAATCCACAATGCACATAGATTTAACATGCAAAACCAAAATGGGAGAAAACCACAAAAATTTTCTTTATAAAATCATGTAGGCACCAACCTACTATTACAATATTTGCATGCACCAACCTGTTGTTATAATTTTTGTAGGAACCAACCTACAAGAGACACCAATCCTCCTAAGCACCAACTCAACAATAATGTTTGCAAAACCAACCTACAAGAGACACCAATCCCCTTGGTCAAGCACCAACTCAACAACAATGATTGTAGGAACCCACCTGTAGGAGACACCGATTCACTTGGCTAAGAACTACCTCAAAAACAATGTTTTAAGGAACTAACCTGCAGGATACACAATCCCCTTGGCTAAGCACTAACTTAGCAACAATGTTTGCAGACACCAACCTGCAGGAGACCAATCCCCTTAAGCTACCAACAATATCAAATTGAATATTTTCTTCAAGTCTTCACCTATACAAATAAACTTCTTTGTATCTACTATCACATCACTCTCCACCAGTTCACATTCTGCATGAATTCATAAATTCCTTGGACCTTACACCTCATAGCCACCCTTATACAATCACATTCTTCTCTCTTACATTTTCTTCCATTCAAAAATCTCTGAGCTTCAAAGATTCTCTTCCGCTCTCGGTTCTACAATATCAGAAATTCTCTCTTACTCAAAATGATCAGGGCATCACTATTTATACATGAGCCCATACACTGAAATTTGTCCACATATGCCATAAATTGTGCTCAATAGGTTGGGTCTAGTTTCCAATCTTCCTCAAAACCAGGCTATCAAAACAACTCCACAAAAATTGGTCTCAATATTATTCTATTGCATGTGATCTATTCATGGGCCTCTATTGATAAACCACAGTTGGATCCGATCCTTGAAAAAATCATGATCATTCATCTGCTGTCCACCCAACAAAACACACAACATGACTTTGACGCTCAGGATCCTTCCAATCCAGTTCCTTGATTTGATCTCGATCGTTGATCTCGTTCCTTAGATATCAACGTCACCAGGCCTATCAGACCCCAGGGCCTTCAACCATCCACCTTTGTTATTATAGTATATGATATACCAGTACTCATGTTATCCAATCTTCTTATGACATGTGGTCCAATTACAATGCAACACAACCTAAATGCTCAACCACCGTTCAATCCATATCAGATTAAATCTTGATCGTTGATCTAGTTCTCTGCATCACTTAACACAACCTAATCATAAAACCACCATCCGATCGGATTGAGAATAAGTCTCAGCCATTGATCTCATTCCCGAGATATTGGGACCACTAGGATATCATGCCATCAAGCCTTCAACACTCATGCCTTCAACCATTCATCCGATATTCGATATACTGGTGTGACATGGTATCCACATGGGCTTCATCTACATGTCTTGAATGACATGGAATTGTATAAGGTCTGACATGTGGCATTATATTTGGTTTTTGGCATCACCTCCATGTGGACCTGACTTGGCACATAAATTGGCCCACCGTGTATCGGTCCCTCGGGTATCGACACCTCAGGGATTTAACACTATGCTTCTGCTTTCTCTCAATCTCTTGATATTCGATATACCGATATCATGGACCCCACTACCAGGGCACCAAGCCACTAGGATATCGGGCCCTCGACCCCCCGAAACTTTAACATTTCAAGATTTCTCTCCAATCATCTGATATGCGATATATTACCCATGCCATTGTGTTGATGTGTCTCTTACATGGCCATTAGATATTACATGGTATCTATTGTTACACATCAATATTACTCAACAAGATAAGTGTCGCATGTTCCTCTCAACCGTCGAAAGTGTCGCATGTTCCTTACAACTTTTGCAAGTGTCGCAAGTTGTTCACAAGTGTCGCAAATGTTGTTCAAGCATACTACCATAATAACAACACTAAGGGGGCACTCAAGTCATCTCATACACTTGATTTGGAGGAGGGAAAATGGTTAACTGAAGTCAAGGAACTCTTATCACCTGAAAGGAGCTCTTAAACAAAGGTTTTGAAGGTGAGTGCTCCCCTACATCAACCTTAGGAGCATTTGCGCTCCCCTATAAGGTCTTAGGGAGCGTTATAATGCACCACTGCCCCTCTAAAGGAGCGCTATCCATCCTTGGAGCGCTGGCACCCCCCTCAAGATTCCTAGGGAGCGTTATAGCGCCCTGATGCCCCTTTTGAGGGAGCGTTGTCTAATCTGAGGCAGTAGTTGGCTCGTTGAGGAGAATAAGGGGAGGATCTCTCAAGTTTAGAAGGCTGTTGCATTCAAATTCTTGGTTCCATCAGAAGATCCCTAATCCAGGGAGGGAATTCCTCAACTTGTTCTAAAGATAACTCAAGAGGTTAAGTTTCTCTTAACCTATATAAGCAGGCTCTATGATGGTGAAAAGGGGGAAGAATTGCTAGCATGAAACCTATGATCTCATAGGAAACACACAGCCAGTCAAAGGAGAGTGATCAGAGAAGCTGCTATCATCCAGGTTGTGGATCTTTCGAGCAAGGGTTAGACAAAGGGGACTTGACGAAGCTGTCGCATTCGCATCTACGATTGTAAGTACTGTTGTCATTATTCTCATTAATATGACACGCTTGGCCTGTTTCTTTCTAGTTTGTGTCTGATTTTACATGAACTTATCATTGGTAGATAGATCTGTTTTCAAGCTAATATCAATAGAGTAGGAAGCGGTCGTACTTTGTTTGTCTATAGGGCTCATCGAGGAGCAAAGGATTGAAGCTCAACTCGGAGCGTGCAGGGACAAACGTCGATAAAGAGGTACTTCTATTCTCCTTCCTTCTCATGTATTAGTTTGTATATATTTGAAAGGAAGTCAGTGTCCACGTTAAGCACTTTCTGTCTTAGAGTTAGGGTCTAGCTCTTTGAGGCAATCTACCTGTCCGCAGGGAGATTTTCCTACAACATCTATGTGTCTTTCTATACTGTCTTAGTTGCTTACATGGTAGATGTCATGGCCAACAATTGGCTTGAGCATGGATGTTGATGTGGCATCGGATATTCCCCTTGGTTATCGACTCCCCGATACTTTTGCACCGTGCACACACTTCGTTCTTTCGGTATCCAATACTCCGATATTGGATGACCGGGGCACCATGCCACTGATGTATCGACCCCTTGAGCCCTTGGAAGTTTTCCCACTGTGCTAACACTCCGATCTCTCATTCTCTGATATTTTGGGCTGCATGACCAAAATGTACTCTTCACGTGAGGTTTTGTAGCTTACTGTTCACATTCAAACTATGTGCTTTCACTTTTTCATCATAAATCCTTTGAAGTCAATTTCCCTTGTGCATGTTGGATATATCAATTTTGATATTCAAGCCTTCAATGCATGCCTGAGATTCCTCTATGCTCTTGGATTTCATATCTCATAGTATGAATTTTTTCACCTCCAATTCCCTCATAAAGGGTCAACTCATCTAGCTTCCAATTGCCTCTTCTCTTTAGAATCATACATCCCTTCAACACATGCCTGAGCCTAATCTTTCTCTACATCCTTGGTCTTTTGCAAACCATGATTTCTATACAACCAAACCTTTCCATGGGGTTTTCTTGTTCTTCAAACTATGATCACTCTACCATAGATATCTTCACTTCTTTGATCTCATTCCTCTATTTGCAGAGTCGTCATCATCTCATCCTCCTCATACCTTTGTTGGCCTAGTTATACAATTTAGGTGCTTCTTCAGTTTGCTATTTGGTTTTAGCATTATCTCCCTCTTATATACTGTTCCTTGATTTATTCTTTATATGGGTAAACACATAGATCCCTCACATCTCATAGAGATATTTACAATCATCCTACCTTCAATCACACAGGGTAAACATGTAGAAATTCATCAACACAACACAACACATAGAGGCATTCATAGTCTTTTAAATAAATGACAACATAGTACAACAATCCTTCTCCTTCTGTCCTTGACATCAATGACGAAAATTTTCCCAACAATCCCCCCCTTTGTCATTGATGGAAACACTTAGTCATTTATAATGCTCTCCAAGTTTGCAGTTTCTCCTTCTACTCTTTAGTCTCCCCCTTTGACATCAATGGAAAAGGGATTTTCTCCCTCTTTCACTTAATATTTAGTCTTTGCTCTGTGACTAGCACCCTTCTCTCTTTCTACAACTCCCCCTTACAATGTAATATTCATTTTCCGCTTATAAATCGACAACCTTCTTATCTTTTCTTAGGCTCCCCCTGAGCTTGTGCTTCTCCATGAAACTTTTATCAGATCCTCTCTCTTTGTCTACATGCTCCTTTTGGAAAAATCATCTTCATCAACATCCTTTGACATAACGAGTCACTTCATACAATAAACTCCTATGGAGAACTCACAAAGGCTTATATCAACATATTCAAGTACCAACATTATATCTTTATTTCTCAATTGTCTTTTTCTTTCAATTAATTAGAATTCATAACCAAGATAGTCATAGGTTATGTGATCAACTCTTCATATTTTGCATCTTTCCTTCCATTCTATTTTTATTGTCCATATACAACTTATCAAATCTCAATGTGCCTTTATTATTCAAACTATTGCATGCCTTCATAGCTTCTAAGGGATCATCTAATTTCTGATTATCATAATACTAATTCATTTCTGCAAGCACCATCAATATCCAATCTTTCTAGATACTCACAACAAATTCATCAAGGGTTTCATCATCTTCACTTTCTTTATATAGAGATGCCATAATGTTGTTCATAAACCCCATCAATATACAATATCTCCTTTGAAAAATATTAGCTATAGGACCCTCCAAAATACTTGTATAACATGACATTAAAGACTATTTATTATTTGCATGAGTCTTCATGGATTACTTCAACCTTGCTGTCTTTTTCACTTGGTTGATTAAATTTGGATGCTCGAAGGCTCTGTTTTTCATATTCTTTTGTGATTGATTAAACTAGTTGCAATCACTATCTTCTTTATTTTATCAACATTCTTCTTCCATTATTTAAGACTAGTTCCTTTTCCTTCATAGAAATTTTACTATCAATTTCATGGTCTTCTCCTACATGTCAAATCTTTTTCAAAAGAGTCTCCTTATATCTAGGACCGCCAATTTATTATGCCTCTCTTATCAATTTCTTCTCAAATATATCTTCAAGCACTACTACATATGGTGTTAACGTCAAACCAGGTGTTTCAACATTACACACAAAATCCACCTTACCGCTGGATGCTACTTACTAATTCTCAAAAAGTTATTATATTTTTTTCTTGGTTCCCTGACGTTCATCGGACCTACGACTTAGTTTAGTACTTATTATTCGTTTGACTTGTATTTGATGGTTTTCAAGACCATTGATTCTGGAATCATGACATCACCATCATGACCCACCATTACCCCATGGCCTACCCCTGTGGCACCTATGTGGCACTTCCATGTTAGCAAAGTTTTGTCTCATGGGTGTGTTTGTCACATGATTGGGCCTTAATTATGGCAATTAGGGGGATAAAAATGTCCATCACATGATTATTATTCCCATGTTGTCTCGACCTAGAAGTCAATTATGCTTTCTATGGGGGATAAAAATGTCTGGGGTGGGCTTCTTATGCCTGCTCTATCTTGAGACGTCAACTAAACGTGAATGGAAAAGGGATATGATTGGAAAGTATAAGGTTTAATGGATGAACATAATACATATTAGAATTTTGCAGGATGTGGGAAGGTTGGAAAATACTTGATCTAGATTAGTTGTGCCACCAGATAGGCTATGAGTGAATTTCATGTCACATGTTAGTTAATGTTACCAGTGAAGTCATATGATGGCTGGTCTTGATTGGTGTTGCCATGTCCCAGAGTTACCCCTTTGTATAAAAAAGGGATAGTAGTCCATGGCATTATAAGTATCCCATTGAGTGGTTAATTCTATATAATCCAAGTGCCCCAAGTGTTTTCCATGACACTCAATCCATTTATGCATTCATAAGTGAAATTTAAACAACATAAAATTGAGATTTTTCCTAGATTTAGATCACCGGATTAAGGTGAAAAATAACAATTAAATGTAGAATGTTAAGACTATGCCACCACGGGGAAAACTTGGGAAGGATTAGGATGGCTAATTCAAAGGTCACAATACTGCACCCATATGCATATGGTGCAACCAATCAAGAAGAAGCATGCCACATCAACATCGATAGTCTAGGAGACCCCAAGACAAAGAAAGGGGGAGTCTCCAGCAGTAGTGGGAGGACCGAAGGAAATAGAGAACATATTGAGGTGATGAATCTATGATGCCAACAATTTCAAGGGAATGTGATAATACAAGGAGACATGAGATAAGGTATTTCTCTAGAAGGAATATGTTTGGGTTGGTTGGTCCAAATGATTGTTGAAGGTGTTTGACCCAAGTATAGGACACCACGACAGATGCTTAGTAACAAGAACATAACAAATGGTATACCTTCTTTGTATCAATCCTGTCCATCCCCACCATAATATTCTTCCTCAAGCTCATCCCTAATACTTCCCCTTCTCTCTTCCTGCCTAGTGGTGCACCCTCCATATCCATACTTCATTTTGTATCTTCCATTAAACCCTTTGGTGCACTATGGATTTTGGAACCCATTTTCACTGTAAGTTGCTTCAATACCACCCCACTGTGTGAAGCTAGTGATTGGATAAAAAACCCTTTTGAGTATCGATTGCAACAACAAATGGCTACAACAAGGCAGAGTGTGCCTCAAGTACTAAGCATCGCATCAAAGTTGTAACGACTAGCTCGAGGACCTATGAATTCATGTAAATTTAGTTATGATCCACTTATGTAAGGGACCTATGGGTCATGGTGGTCCTCATGAGGAATCTTCAGAGAGGATAAAGTTTTAGAATATGTATTAAAATTTTCCCAATTTGTAATGGATATTGTATCTGTGATGTCTGTCATGTAAATACCCTTCTATATTTATGAGGAATTAATTGAAGATCAATAATGTTTCTGACTCATACTTGTCTTATATGTGATTCTTGTTGTCATATTTAGTGATTATCTGTAATATTTAAGTGATCTTTAATTCATCTTTTTAATAATGTCTAAATCTACCTACAAGAAATTATATTTTAGGTTTTGTTTTTATGTGATACAAATCATTGTATTGATATTTCTAGTGGAAATGAAATACAAATTGACGAGATCCCTTCTACTTTTAACGTTAGCAACCATTTCCTTTATAGTCTGCCTCTATCAGATAAGACTATAGCCTATCCTTATGACTTTGAATCTTACAATCATACCTCAGTCTTTAAATAAATAGTTCCACAAATTCATATTGATGCCAAGACAAAACAATGAGACAAACTCTCTCTAACTTTACATAAGAAAAAATTAAAACAAGACCAAAAATACATTAATCAAAAAAGATGTAAGAGTATCAAATATGTAGGAGTATGGTCCTTAATCTCATGAAAAATAAAAATAAAACTTCCTAGAAAATGAGTGCTTTCTTTGATAACTGATCATCTTTGTGGTTGAATTCTTAGCAGACATGAGCAAAAGACACCTTTTCAAAAACTATTTTCTTTTCCATAATCCTATTTAAAATAGGCCCTAGCTCCAAGTTAGAAATGTTACTTTTACCATTTTCCTAGTCCATTAGAAGTTTGGAGTCACCAAAGACCTATAGCCTCTTAACTTGTCTGTCCACTGCAGCCTTAATTAGGATCCAAAGACCATAGAGTTCTGCTCTATTGTTTGTGCCCAAACCTGCCCAATGTTGTATTATACCTTCGATTTGAGTTGTGCAAGTTGTTGGGGATGTGGTTTATCATAGTAGACATGTTCATGTTGTTTATTTTTCAATTACAGGTTAAAAAAGGGTGGTTGTGCAAAAGAGGCAAAGTTTTCCTTGTAGTTTGTAAGGTCTAAAATGTACTAAGTGACAAATGGAAATGCAAGCCCAAGCCTCCCTGTAGCTCCATATTTTGTTTTATAAGTTTTGATATGGAGTTACATAAATGGTGAACTTACCTATGTATCTAAAGTTCAATTGAAGAACACGAGAGGTTATTTCATGCACCTATAATTGGGATTTCACGTAAATTTGAATGCAAAACTGCCTCAACCTCGAATGCACGCCCTACTCTCAATTTTGACCCAAATTTAGTGGTTCAACTTGCATATGCTATAGTTTGTGATTTTACACCTATCTATAAACTTATATTGGCATTTTCAGACATAAACCTATCTATTGTGCATAAAGGATAAGAATTGTATTCCAAAACCAAAGGGACAACATTTTGTTAAATTTGACTATATCAAACTACACACCCAAAGTTGGATATGGCTCCATAATTTAGGATTTAAGATGTAAATTGATGATTACAATATGCATAACCTGTTTGTACAATTAGTAGTGAATTTACACTCCAAAAAGAATGATTTATGTGCACAAAGATTCACGACATTTTGATGAATCAGAGGATGGTGGGTTAGGAGAGAAACCAAGGTCAATTTTTCATTAAGATCATAAAAGACTCTTCTATGGAAAAATAGGCAATATATTCCTAGTAAAACCCTCAGAATGCACAACATGTTTGTAAAAAGTAACCCAAGGTTGTATTATATCTTAGATTTGAGTTGTGTAAGTTGTTGGGGGTGTGGTTTACCATAGTAGACCTTTTCATGTTGTTAATTTTGCAATTACAATTTTAAAGAGGGTGGTTATGAAAAAGAGACAAAGTTTGCCTTATAATTTGCAAGGTATAAACTATACTAAGTGACTAAATGAAAATGCACGCCCAAGTTTCCCTGTAGCTCCAAAATTTGTTTAATAAGTTTTAAGTTGTAATTGAAGAACAAGATAGGTTGCTTTCATGCACCTAGAAATCAATTTTCATGTAAATTTGAATGCAAAACTGCCTCAACCTCAAACACACACCCTTGTCTTAATTTTGAACCAACTTTTGTGGTTCAACTTGCATAAGCTATAGTTTGTGATTTTACACCTGTCTATAAACTTGTATTGGAATTTTCAGACATAAACCTACCCAATGTCCATAAAGGTTAAGAATTGCACTGTAAAACCAAAGGGACAAATTCTTAAAGTTGGCTATATTAAAATGCATGCCCAAAGTTGGATATGGATCCATGATTTAGGATTTAAGTTGTAAATTGATGATTACAATATGTATAACCTGTTTGTACAATAAATTAATGATTATAATATTTCTATGCATAAATATTCATGGAATTGTTATGAATCAAAGGATGTTGGGTTAGGAGAGAAACCTAGGCTAGTTTTTCATTCTTCTGTGCAAAAATAGGCAAGAAATGCCTAGTAAAATCATCGAAATGCAGAAACTATTTTTAAAAAGTACCCAATGTTGTATTATACCTTAGATTTAAGTTGTGCAAGTTGTCGGGGGCATGGTTTAACATAGTAGATTTGTTCATGTCCTTTATTTTTCAATTTCAAGTTTAAAAGGGGTAGTTGTGCAAAAGTGGTAAAGTTTGCCTTGTAATTTGCAAGGTATAAATTGTACTGTGTGGCTAAATGAAAATGCACACCCAAGCTTCCATGTTGCTCCAAAATTTGTTTTATAAGTTTTAAGATCGAGTTACATGAATGGTAAATTTACCTATACATATAAAGTTCAATTAAATATCAGGAGAGGTTGCTTTGATGCACCTAAAATTGGGATTTCATGTAAATTTGAATGTAAAACTGCTTCAACCTCAAATGTACGCCCTATTCTCAATTTTGTGCCAATTTTTTTCGGTTCAAATTGCATAATTTGTAGTTGGAGATTCTACACATGTCTATAAACTTATATTGACATTTTCAGACATAAACCTACCCGATGTGCGTAAAGGATAAAAATTGCATTGTAAAAAAAAAGGGACAAATTGTGGCTATATTAAACCGCATGCCCAAAGTTGGATATGGCTCTATAATTTAGGATTTAAGTTGGAAATTGATCATTCCAATATTTATAACATATTTGTACAATTAGTAGTGCATTTACACTTCAAACAGGATGTTTTCTATGCACAAATATTCATGAGATTTTGATGAATCAGAGGACAGTGGGTTATGAGGGAAGCCAAGGTTAGTTTTTCATGTTCAGTCATAATAGACTCTTTTGTGCAAAAATACTTTGTAATTTGCAAGGTCAAACTTGTACTAAGTGACAACATTAAAATGCACGCCCAAGCTTCCTTGTAGATAAAAAAATTGTTTTAAAGGTTGTAATATGGAGTTATGTTGAAATTACTAAGACAACTGNGAGGGGGGGGGGGGGTGAATCAGTTGTTATTGTGCTTAAACAATTTTAAGTCTATTAATACATTCTTAATCTTTCTTCAAGTTATCATCAACATTATACAACATATGGATAGTAAAAATAATGAGCATCAGTCACACATAAGGTATACACAGAGACAGATTTTCATGAGGAAACCCATAAAGGGAGAAAACCTCTTCTTCTTCGAAATGATAGGCGGTCTTTTAAGTTATGTACATCATCTATAATTGAGCACCAACTCAATGTGAGGCTGCTACCTCTGTTTTAAAAGATGCAACTTATTTGAGAGCACCAACTCTCATGTTTCTCTAGCACCCACTAGAAGGAAGCACCAACTCCCCTAATGTTCCAGCACCAACTGGATGGAAGAACCAACTTCCAGTTACACAGGCTCCAACCTTTATAACAGAGAACACTTGTTCTCCCTTGCACCACCCTGCCACCCTGGTTTCTCTGGCTGCAACTAGATGGAAGCTACAACTCCCTGTGTTCAAGCTCCCACTTGAACCTCTGAGGACAACAGTCCTCCCTAGCACCTCCCAACCACCCTGGAATATTAAATGAATAATTAAACAACCAACTACACAGCTAAATCGATTCTTACCACTTCTTCTCTATTCTGTAAATCTGGTCTTCTTCTAACTGTTCTGCAATTCTTCTCTTCCTTTGTCTGTTCTGAAATTATGCTATGCTTCAACTTGTTCTGTCATTCTTCTCTGCTTCAAGTCTATTCCTCATCTATTATTCTTCTCTGAGTTTTATCTCACACTGCGCACATTTTCAGTCTCACACTGCGCATCCTGTGATTTTCCCTTTCTTACAGTTTAATTCATTTTTCGTCCAGAACAACCAACCATGCACAGTCTGTATCTTTTTCTTTTATGCACCACACCCATAGCAGTTACACTTTGCATCTTCTTAGGAAAAATAAAACCGTATAAGAAATTGAAACGCCAACCGATCAAGAATCATGAATCAATTTTGCTAACTGAATCGTAATTGATGAATTAACTGTGAGAGAGAACAATATCCCTCTGATCATATTCAAGTTTATCTGCACCATTGGATGAACTTTATTAATCTTGCCTTTAAATAAGGTTTTGGAATTTCGGCATTCCTGTGGCCAAGTGTCTCGACACTTCATGTCGCGATCTCCAAAACTCCGATACAGAGATTTTCTGCGCTAGCTCCTTCCTCTATATGACCATGGCCATTACCAAGCACTTATGCATAAAGTGCTTTTCACGAATTCACATTTCGTGAATCTGGAGATGAGGCATCTCAAATTTCCAAGTCACGATCCCCAAAACCCCGAAATGGAGCTTATCTAAACTAACTCCTTCCCTTCTCGTGACCACCGATGGTGACCATAGGCTGTGCCAAAAGGCACTTCATATTTCGCGAGTTTCCACACCATGCTCCGTTGACTCCAAGTTAGTGAAATTCCAATCGCTTGCCACTTGTCCTATGATTCGATGGTTCAGATCTGATCTTGATTCAACAACTCAGATCATATCGTGATTTCTCATATCGTGATTTTGGCGTTCTTGTGGTTATGTTTCTTGCCTCTCCAAGTTGCGATTCACGAAACTTCAAAATGGAGTCGGATCAATGGTCCAGATCACACCTTGATCTGACGGCTACGATTAAATTGCGATTTTGCATATCACAATTTTAGTGGTTATGTTTCTTGCCTCTCCAAGTTGCGATTCGTGAAACTCCGAGATGGAGCTCGAATCAACGGTCCATGTTCTTGGTGATCTAATGGTCCTGATCTTTTCACGATCTCGCATCTTGCTGTTCCTTAGATGGAGGTTCTCGTTACTCCAAGTCACGATAGGCGAGACTCCGAGATGGAGCTGGATCAACGGTCCACAACAAACCTCGATCTGACGAATAAGATAGTTTCGTGATTTCGCATATCGCGAATTTGAGAGGTTAGGGAACCCCATTCCTTTGACTTTCTAGTCAGCGACATGATGATCTTTCGCCACATGTCCTACCTGAAGATGGAAGGTTCTCCTTCTTTCAGGATTTTGTGAGCCCGCTTCTCTTTGCACTTTAATGAACATTCAGGTTCTCCTTGATCCAACGATGATCGGAACTTATGCTCAGATCTGACGCCTAAGATCTATCCTCCTCTTCTGTGCATTCTTCTTGTCTACAATTAGATTTGACAGTCCTCCTTCTTTCTGGAATTAAAAAAGGGATCCAACGATCAAAAATGTTGCTTCTCTTCCCGAGCTTACTTTGTTCCGCTTACTCTAATTTTTCCATCGATGATCTGCCAACAATCCTCTGCACTATCTCTTCTAAGCTTAGTCGAATCTTCTCTACAAAGTCTTCTCATAATGCCCATCTATTACATACTTTCTATACTCATTTCTCATAATTTCCATCTATTACATACTTTCTGTACTCATGCCATCTTCATTGTTGTACTTTCCATCAATGACAAGCAAACAAGCATGCATTGTCTGTTAAATATTTGCCAACATTCTCCCCCTTTGGCATTGATGGAAACCACTGTAACTTTCCTGTAGCATCCTTGAAATCACATCCTGAAATAAATTACCACACTTTCTCCCCCTTTGACATCAATGTCAAAGAAGAAACACGCTCCCCCTGAGATGTTGCAGTACATACTCCCCCTGTCAACTAGAAGCATCTTAGAAATACATTATATATGCAATAAGTATTCCCCCTTACCAGGTGAACAAATTAGACAAAAGAAATTATAACCCCCAACTTTTGACGAAGATATCCAAAAGGGGTTGCTGCTAATGGTTTTGTAAATATATCTGCAATTTGTTCTGTAGAAGGTATATAATTCAGTTGAATAATTCTGTTTGTGACTTGTTCTCTGAGAAAATGGTACTTTATTGGAATATTCTTAGTCTTGGAATGAAGAACAGGATTCCTGGAGACACTAATGGCATTGGTGTTATCACAGTGAATTGGAATGGGATTAGTGTAAGTTACCTTCAAATCTGCAAGAGTTTGTATCATCCATAAAATTTGTGTGCAGCAAGTAGCAGCAATAATGTATTCTGCCTCTGTAGTTGATAATGAAATGGATCCTTGTTTTTTGCTAAGACATGCTACTAATGAGTCACCCAGAAAGAATTCTCCTCCACTGGTGCTTTTTCTCTCATCAACACAATTTTCCCAATCTTCATCTGAATAAGCAATTAACTGAAAATTCTGATTTGTGGGATACCACAGACCATAAGTCATTATTCCCTTCAAGTATTTGAATATCCTTGTGACAACTACCAAATGACTTTGTTTAGGTGCTGACTGATAACGACCTACCATTCCAACAGCTTCGTGATGCTGTGATGTACATAAGACTTCCTATCATAGAGCGATATGACCTTTGATCAACATCAGGTGAGATATCATCTTTACTCAGCTTGCAACCAACCACCATAGGTGTACCAACAGGAGAGGAATCCTTCATCTAAAATTTCTTCAACATCTCTTTCAAGTATTTTTCTTGAGAAATAAATATTCCTGCAGAACTTTGTTTTACTTGTAAGCCAAGAAAATATGACAGTTCTCCTATCATGGACATTTCAAATTCTATTTGCATAGATTTAGCAAACCACTGGACAGATGATTCATTAGTACAGCCAAAAATAATATCATCAACATAAACCAAAACAACTAGTAAATTATCACCTTCAGACTTAATGTAAAGGTTACTGTCAACAGTACCTTTCTTGAACCCTTTTTCTTGTAAAAATTTGTCCAGTCTATAATACCAAGCTCGTGGTGCTTGTTCTAGTCCATATAAGGCCTTCTTCAGCTTACAAACATAATTAGGATTATCTTTTAATGAGAATCCTTCAGGTTTCTCCATATATACTTCTTCTTCTAGATCTCCATTTAGAAATGTTGACTTAACATCCATCTGATAAACTTTAAAGTTCTTATGACATGAATGAGCAAGAAACATTATGATGGCTTCCAATCTTGCCACTGGTGCAAAAGTTTCATCAAAGTCCTGACCTTCAACTTGTGCATATCCTTTACAGACCAATCTGGCTTTATTTCTAACAACTTGTCCTTTTTCATTCATTTTATTCT
>ML785289.1:352547-404116 GCA_009831015.1 Picea engelmannii | reverse complement strand
AATTTCAGGAACAAAAGGAAGTTTGGTTCAAGGAAGAAGCCAAATCAAGAGAAAGATATGTCAGAAATACAATGCTTCAACTGTCAAAAGTATGGTCACTACAAGAATCATTGTCCTGAGCTAAAGAAAAGGAAGGAGACACACAAAGAATCAGTTGCTAAAGAAAAGGAACTTCAAAGAAGATTAAGCAGGATGAAACAAACTTCTTCTTCTAAGACAAGGTAAACAACACTCTTCATAGTTCCTTTACATACCATGTTTTCTGTACATATCTTGCATATATATTTCCTAGAAAATAATATGTTCAAAGAAAAACTATAACTATGGATTAACAACAAGATAAGGACTACCATCACAATGAATACAAGTAAGACAATACACATGAAAGGATGAAGTACATAAACAGACCCTGGTAACAATTCATGTGGAAGATATGACATAAGTAACAGCTGCAAGATAAGACGAAATCAGAATCAATCTTGAATAAACCTAGAAGAAGTAAAGACATAAATAAGTCAGCAATCAAGAGGAAATTGGAAAACGATTTGTGACACTTTGCAGAAGGAAATAAGGATGCAAACGGAAGCATGGACTCTCCTAGATGGAGGGAGCCGATTATATTTCCAAAAGAAGAGCATGCATTCATGCATGGCGCAAGGATTAGGAGGGAGCTAATCCTAAATAATATGATCCATTGAAGATGATGAAGTATCTATCTATGTTCCCATCAATGGTAGAAACCATGAAGAGCAACACATGTTCAATTTGACTTTAGAAGAAGTCTTCTTTGAAAAGAAGCCTTAAATTATCCCTGGTTATCCATCCACATCCATGATCCTATGATGAAATAAAGAATTTGGAATTTTTAGGGCATGGAATCTATTGAAAACTCCATGGACCCAAGAGATAAAGAGAAACATGAGGAAGACCATGAAGATTCCAAGAAAGAAATAAAAGCCAGAACAACCAATCATTGTATCAAGAATCACAGGACTACCAACATGATCTGAACTCACTAAAAGAAATCAAGCAGAGGAACTGAAAGTTGTGATGAAGAACAATGTATGAAAGACTTATGAATGTAAGCATTGCGAGATATAGAACTAGAGACTCTCCTAGATGGAGGGAGAAGACTATGATGATTGCTTGTTCCAGTAAACCAGACATACCTCTACATGAGCCATTATATCGTCCACAATATCCATGGGATTGACAATGAATGTTCTCCAGAATAATTGAACAAAGAGCATATGAAGAGCAACCTCAAGGATTTGAGGTATACCAGAAAGAGACTCATGTATGCAGATGAAAGAAGACAACTTGGTAGAGAACCTCCAATGCACAACAAAAGCATGGTGAAAAGCTTCTATATTATATCAGAATGGTTACTCAAAATTCCAAAATGATGGATTGCAAATCCATGACAAAGATCTCATGATGACAGAAGAAGTACCACATGGATATGTTCTAGTTTGAGCCTTTCCATGATGTTATGAGCTTGCAGGAAACAAAAGAGTTGAATTCAACTATGATATACTATAATGATCAAATTTATATGAAGCGTTCAGAGAAAACTAGTGTTTTAGAAAGATCGAAGTACATTGAGATCAAGCATTACATTCTCCGTGATGAAGTCCAGAAAAGAGAAGTGGTTCTCCAATATATATATATCTCCACAGATGAGAAGATAAGCAGACATTTTGGTAAAGCCTTTGTCCAAGATGAAAGAATTTGTGTACTCAATATGGAGCTTGTGGAGATGACTTCCTTATTGAAAAAGGAAGAGATGACACCCAGATTGGGAGGGATCACTGATGTGTTATTGATTTATGGGAAGTCATTTCTCAATTCGAAAAATGGTCTAGGATGAGCAGTTCCTTTCCAGTTTGGAAAGTGGTTTGATATTTCCAATGGACATGAATTTTTCTAGTTCAGAAAATGGTCCAGATCGAACGATCATTTTCGTAATGAAAATGGTTCGATGGATTGTTGATGTACCATAGACATTGATTCCCCTTGTGGTTAACATAGGGAATGGTCTAAGACAATCTCTCTTTTTGACGGTCACTCTCAGTAGTGGTCAATAAAACTAGTCCACCTCGCGAGACAGTCATTCTTTAGAAGCTCACAGTTGTGAGTAGTTTCAAAGAATGGTCCATTTTGGAGGTTGGTGCAGGACAATCATTTCCTTAGGAAATGATCTGGACAGTCATTCCCTACGGTAGATTCATTCTCTCCAGGTTTCACTTTGTTTAGTGTCGGAGGAACGACCCAGATAGACAAATGGTCCAGGTTCATTAATCAGGGACATGCATTCCCTAGGGAAGATTCATTTTCTCCAAGTTTCACTTTGTTTAGTGCCAAAGGAATGGCTCGGATAGGTGAATGGTACAGGTTCATAAATCGAGATATTTATTCTTCCTTTCTTGAGAAGAATAGTCCAGATAGCTCATCATTGATGTTTTACTTTCTGAGGGCAGATGCTCTTCCAGACCTCACAGATGTGAGTGGAAGAATGGACCAGATGATTCAGTTTATATCATAACAATGTTTTTTTTGCAGGTTGATACTAGATGAAATGATTTTTATGGAGAATGTATGTCTCTGGATAGTATATGTATACTACTATGGTGGATGTGTTCCACTGATTGCGACTATATGTTACTGATCAAGTAACTGTGTGCTACTTGGTGTGGCAGTGTACCACTGGATTGTAGTTGTGTATTGCTATGGATAGACACAGTTGTGTTCTATTGAATGACATTGTTCTAATTGCCTTGAAGACTATCAGTAGTGTTGGAAATGATTATCAACTAGATGGATGATCAATGGACAGAGATTTCCCAGACGGAAAATGGTTCAAGACATTTATTCTTCTAGGACATATGTCTGGATTAGAAGAATGTCTCTTGTGTCACTCTGTGGAGTGAGTGACTTATCCAGAATCATGTCTGGTTACTCAGATGGAGTATGGTTTCAAGAGATGATGCAGCTGATGACACTGATAGTGATGATGGTGCTCATGATCTAGTCACGAGATAGTCTATACGACTATGTTGATGCTACCAGGCGAATGGTATGCTTGTGCTCAATACCATTACCTTCAATACCTCGCTAGCTAGGAGGGAGTGTTGACATTATGGTAGCCGTGGGAGGTATTTACCTCCACGTGTAAACCTGGCGAGAATAGAATATTATGGGAAGCAAGAAGAAACCCTAATTAGTTGGCTAATAACCCTAGAAGACAAGTCGGCTCAAGAGGATAAGTTGTATTAGGTTATTAGCCTCCAAGAGAAGACATCGGATAAAGGAAATATTATATACTAAGTAAATAGGAATCCAGAATGAGAAGTTGGCCCAGACAGTTTGCCATATTTAGTATAAATACAGGAGGTCAGTCTTCATTCTGGAAGGCATTCTTAGAACTACAGAAGCACCACTTGTGCGCACTGCAGTTGGCCAGTTGTGCACAAGTTTGGAGGAGAGCTGCTGTTGCATCTTCTGCAGCTAGGAGATTTCAGTTTTGGCTTGGAAAAACTCTTGGTTATGGTTTGGACTCTCTTATCAACTCTTGTTACTCTTTCTTGGTGCGCTATCCTTGGAGAAAGGTGCACCACCCTTTGTTTGGCTATCTATCCTAGGGTTTTCTTTCAAAATGATTCTCTGTCAAGGTTAAGGTGCTCGGGGGTGGCTTTGGCCTATAGTTGGGTGACAATATTGATATTGTCTATGGTTAAATGAGCACATCCATCATATTCTAACATTTTCCCCCTCACTTTATCATTTAAATAATATTCTTTGATTTTTTCACTTCACTATATTATTTAAATAATCCTTCTTGACTTTGTCACTTTACTTTATCATTTAAATAATAACTTCTTCTTTTCAAGCTCTTTGACTTCTTTGACCTTTTGGGGCTTCAAGCCAACATATGAGGGTCCTCCAACTTCGTAAGGCCATAACTCTCAAACCGTGAGGAGTTATGTGATGTTCCACATACCAATAGAAATGGCATGACATGTACTATCTATATAGAATAATATTACCTTCAAATATAGTAAAAATCATACCATTATACATGAAACAACCTTGGGTCCATTAACCAAATCTTTGTTCTACCGAAATTCGCTATCAAACTTTCTTCAAGGGCTGACATCAATGAAAACCAACCTTAATCAACAATCTCCCCATTTGGAATTTATGGAAACCATCTGATGCAATACTAAAATCATTTCATGCAATACTGAAGTCATATCACTCATGCTCCCCCTGGAACCATGCCTCTTTCCTCTACATCTCTGTGACCATTTATCCCCTTGGATTCATGCCTTTGTCCTCTACATCTGATAAATCTCTTCCCCTCTGTCATCAATGGAAAATGTATCTTTCCATCCGTTGTTGCTTCCCCTAACTGAATCATCCTCTTTATGGTGCTTCCTCGTGTACATCTAAGACATATAAGATAAGAATTTAAAAGAATTCATTTTGGAGTAGAAATAACTCTGAGTCTCTAGCGAAGATACTCAAAGGCTTCCCGTGGAAGTGGTTTTGTAAAGATGTCTGCCACTAGTTCTTTTGTGCCCACAAAGTCAACTCTGATGTTCTTTTTTGCAACCTGTTCCCATAGAAAGTGATACTTGATTGGAATGTGATTCGTCTTGGAGTGCATCACCGGGTTCTTTGAGATACTGATGGCGCTTGTAATATCACAATAGATTGGAATGGGCTCATCATACTCAAACTTTATATTTGTAAGAGTTTGTTTAATCCAAACAACCTATGTACAACATGTTGTTTCTGCAATATGCTCTGCCTTGGATGTAGATAGAGATATTGATGATTGTTTCTTTCTTATCCATGATAATAAACACTCACCCAAGTAGAACACTGCTCCACTGGTGCTTCGTCGGTCATCAATACAACCTTCCCAATCTGCATCTGTGTAGGCAATAAGAGATAGATCCTTTCCTTTTGGATAGCATAATCCAAACTCTTCTATTCCTTTGAGATATCTGAAAATACTCTTCACTACTAAAACATGTGATTCCCTTGGTGCTTCTTGAAATCATGCCACCTGTTCAACTGTCTGCATTACATATGGTGTGGATGTTATCACATATAGTAGGCTACCAATCATTGACCTGTATCGCCTCTGATTTATAGACTTTGAATCATCATATTTTCTTAACTTGCAAATGGTTGCATGGGAGTGATAACTGGTTTGAGAATTAAAAATTCCTTGGTTGCTTTGATGTATCTAAAGTCCCAGAAAGAAGGATAGTTCTCCAAGTAATGACGTTTCAAATTCATTCTGCATATCCTTTGCAAATTTCTGGCTTAACCCAACATCATCACTACCAAAAATAATATCATCAACATAAACTTAAATTAATAAAATACTATCTTGACTTACCTTGATGTAGAGGTTGTTGTTTTCACTTCCTTTTCTGAACCCTGCCTACTGTAGATATTTATCCAGTCTAGAGTACCATGCTCTAGGAGTGTGTTTTAGACTATATAAGGCCTTCTTTAATTTACACACATAATATGCATTCTCTGACAACTGAAATCCTTTTTGTTGTTCAATGTAGACTTCTTCTTCAAGTTCCCCATTCATAAAAGATGATTTTACATCCATCTGATACACTTTAATATTTTTGGAGCATGCATAACCTAAAAGCAATCAGATTGCTTCCATTCTAGCAACTAGGGAAAATGTCTCTTCAAAGTCGATTCCTTCAACCTGTGCATATCCTTTACATTCCAATCTAGATTTGTTCCTTGTAACTTGTCCATCTTCATTCAATTTATTCCTGTATACCCACTTTGTGTCGATCAAATTCTTATCCTTTGGTCTTGGAAGAAATTCCCAAGTGTCATTTTTCTCTATTTGATACAATTCTTCATCCATGACCTTGTTCCAAAATTCATCCTTGTTGGCCTCTTCAAAATAGGTTGGTTCAATCGTAGATGTGATTTCTAGGTGCATTTTTTCTGGTGAACGAATTCTTCTTCTAGTCTCAACTCCTACATCTTTGTTTCCGATAATATGATCTAAAGGATGATTCTTCTGTACTCGTCTGCTAGGTGTTTTTGGAGTTACTTGCTAAACTTGCTCTTCTATTTTTGTCGGATCCTCTTCGTCTTCCCCTTCTTTTTCATCTTTTGTTTCTTCTTCGTAAAGTTGTTCCATTGATTCATTTTCTTCTTCCTTTAATTCTTGTCTACCTGTTTCATCAATTGTTACGTTGATGATTTTCACCACTTTGTTCAATCTCAGGTTGTAACACTTATATTCTTTTCTTGTACTTGAGTAACCAACAAGTACTCCTTTGTCCACACGAGATTCAAACTTTCCCATTCTGCCATCTTCTCTTTTGATGTAGCATTTGCTTCCAAAAACTCTGAAGTGCTTTACATTTCTTGGTCTTCCTTTCCATAGATCATAAGGAGTTTTGTTAGTGTTGTTTCTGAGAATTACTCTGTTTTAAATGTGAAATTTTGTATGCACTTCCTATGTCAAAAAAATATCTATCAATTTTTAATCCATTAACATTGTTCGAGCCATTTCCTGTATTGTCATGTTCTTTCTTTCAAAAACATCATTCTGTTGAGGTGTCCTAGCAATGGAGAATTTCCTTTTTATTCCATGACTACTGTAGTAATCCATAAATTCCTTTGAAGTGAAATCTCCTCCATTATCAGATCTCAAGCATTTGATTTTTGAATCCATTTCATTTTTTCCCATTTCCTTGTAGATCTTGAAGTTTTCAAAAGTTTCTGACTTATTCTTGAGAAAGAAAACCGCGGTCATTCTTGTATAATCATCAACTAATAAAATAAAGTATTTATCATGTTTTAATCCCTTTGTTGAAGTTGTTCCAACTAGATCAATATGTACAATTTCCATTGGTCTTGTCGTTGAATATTCCTTTGATTTGAACCTAGTCTTTGTTTGCTTTCCTTGTTGAAAATGCTTGCATAAAGTGTTGATTGGTTTTTTGATCTAGGGAATTTCACTAACTGATTTTCTTTTGTTGAATTTGACAAGGTTATCAAAATGCATGTGATCCATTCTTCTGTGCCATATCCAACTTTCATCTTCCTTTCCTAGACAACACTTTTCATTTCCAATTTCACTTAACACATATATGTTGCTTTAAGTTCTCGCAGCTATAGCAATCAATTTTCCTGAACCTTCTTTTCTTATCTCACACTTTTGTGAATCAAAAGTAACTTTATGACCTTGGTCACACATTTGACTCACACTTAGAAGATTGTGTTTCATATCTTCTACTAGTAGAACATTTTCTTCCTTTGTATTCTTGTTCCCAATTCTAACTATGCCTTTTCCAATGATTTTGGATGAATCATCATTTCTGAAGGAGACTGATCCATCTCTTTCCTTTCGTAATGTAAGAAACCTATCTCTATCACTTGTCATGTGTTTTTAACACCCACTGTCAACATACCAACCATGTTTCTTCTTCTTAGCTTGTAGAGAGAGTGTGCATTCTTCATTGTTATACTGATCCTGATTTATTATCCATGTCCTTTTATGAGGTTCATGTCTGTGACTGTTGTTATTCTATTGTGGTTCTCTAGGAGGGACTATCATTCTGCAATTTTTGGCCATGTGTCCAAAATTGTTACATTTGTAACATTCCACTTCAGTGCTCAAAGATTCAAACCTTTTGTAACTTCTTCTTTGTGTTTCACTAGGCCTTCTTGGATAACCCCTTTGTGTATGACTTTCAAAGTTGTTTTTGTTCCCTTTGTTAGCTCTGCAATTCACAACTTTATGTCGAAAATTATTACATGAATAACATAAACCAAAAAACATAGTTTGATACCTGGGAGTTGAAGATCTTCTAAAAGGAGGTACTCTTATGAATTCTTATTCTTCCTGAGGCCTATCTGTCATTGGTTGATTCTAAAATCTGAATCTTCTCGGTGGAGTGTCCCTGTAATCTTCCTTGTAGATGTTCCTATCCCCCTTGATTATTTCTGCAAAGCTTTTAGGATATGTTTCTTGCTCTGTTGTTTTGGAGCTTGATCATTTTTCTATCTGATTGTATCCAAGTCTGGACTTGTCATGATGAGATTTTTGACTGCTAATAATGTCATCCAAAAATTTTGAGTTGTTCTGCATATTTTTCTTTTTAATATCCTTTCTTAATGTGACAATCTCTGCTTCCAAATTTCCAATGATCTTGTGTTTTTATTCTAGTTGTTCTTTGAGTGATTCTTCAATTCTTTTATCTTCTTATATTTGAACCTTCAAATTTGTGATCATTTGTTCTAGTTCTTGAGTGTCTTCTTTCTTGTCTAGATCTTCTTGTAGTTTCTTATTTTTCTTCTTTTCTCTTCTGATAACTTCTATGGCACACAATAATTCCTCTTGGTAGTCAACTTTTGCCTCTTCAATTTCTTCTTCGACTTCTTCATATTCTTCTTCACCTTATTTATATTCTTCTTTAGAGTCTTCTTTATCAGAGTCTTCTACTTCCACAAAGAGAAATCTTTCTGTCTTACTGTCAGTGACTTCATCTTCATCTAATGATGAGATGTCTTCTTTGGTGCATAAGCTTTTTTTGAAAACTTTCTTTGTGGTTCTTTTGCCTTTATATGTTTGTTTGCCTTTTGAGTAACCTTCATCATTTCTCTTTTTATTATAAGGACATCTGTTAACAAAATGACCAATACCATCACAATTGAAACAAATTAAAGGAAGATTATCTCTATACCTACCGTCGGTTCCCTTGTTCAGTCTTTTGACAAATATGACCACTTCTTCATCATCTTCTGAGACGTCACTATTGTTGCTATGTTCTTCTTTCTGCCTTCCCTTTTGCTTTGAATTTTTGGATTCTTTGAAGGCTGCTTCTTTTATATCTGGATTTTCCTGTTCAATTCTCAATTCATATGCTATGAAGATTCCATGTAATTCATCCATGCTTATTTATTTTAGATCTGATCTTTCTTCTAGTGTTGATATCTTAGGGTCAAATCTCATAGGAAGAGATCTTAGTACTTTTTGAACAATTACAGATTATTTGATTTCTTCTCGCAATCCTATGATTTCATTTATGGTTTAATCAACTTGTAAAAAGTAAGCTGCAATATTCTCATCTTCCTTCATTTTAAGTTGTTCGAACCGACCTATGTAAGTTTGAAGCTTTGTTGCTTTGACTTTTGAATCTCCTTCATAAAAATTTTGAAGTTTGTCCCAAATCTCTTTAGTAGATTTACAATGTGCAACTTTGGTGAATACCGTTTCACTAAGACCATTCATAAGTTCATTTTTGGACATGGAATTATTCTGACCAAGTTTCACTGCTTTGTCATTTATTGGTGGAACTGCTGGTGCTGTGTATCCATCCACAATTGATTGCCAAATTTCAAATCCTTGTGCTTGTATATATGTTTTCATCCTTATTCTCCAAAATGCATGCTTTTGTCCATTGAACTGTGGTATTCCATTTTTATACAAGTTGTTTCTCTCCATGATCTACCTTTCAATGGTTAAACTGATTTCTGAAGGAACCTTCTCTGATACCAATTGTTGGATTACTGAGAGTGGGGGTGAATAAATAATAGATCAATTTAATCCTTTTTAACCATATAATCCAAGTGTTATATCAATGTAGAATTATCATCCAATAACTAAAGAGTAAATAAGAAATGAGCAAATGAACAATCATACACATACACAATACACTATATTTTTACGGGGAAACCCAAAGCGGGAGAAAACCATTGAATGTTTTTTCTTATATGTCTTGAAGAATTACATTCATTGGAAGCACCAAATTCCTTTTTTTTCCAACTGCAACTAGAAGGAGGCTCCAACCTCCTTGTTTATCAGGCTACAACCTGAGGGAATATCCAAATCCCCTATTCTCTGGATACAACCAAAAGGAGGCTACAACCCCCTATGTTCTCCAGCTACAACTAGAAGGTGGCTACAACCATCTATCCTTGCCCCGTCCAACCGCCCTGAAGTAGATGTAGAATGATGGAACCACTATCACACTATCACTGTGAGATATACCGTTGTAAACCTGAACCATGCATCAACCTGTACCTCAAATTGTAATCAACATGTACCATAAACAAGTGTATCAACCATGCACCAACTTATACCAAGGATCAAGGATTGTTGAAGTCCCAAAGGTTGTAATATCGTTGATCGTCAGAGGAGACAGGTGGTAAAATATCAAGAGGTTCATGAACAGGAAATTTGGGAGGTTTTCGAGAATCAAACAAAGATCTTCACGAAGCGCGAAGAGAGAAGTGATTCTGGATTGTTGGATCCAGGAGGACATGTGACAGAGATCCACGTATTTTGGAGTAATAACCCTTCGGAGAAACATCAAGGAGAGAATACCCAAAGAGATGGGAGCTGAAAAAATCCTAGCTGTCCATTGAGATAGGACACGTGGAGTTGGATCAAATTTTTGTTGATTTGCAATCGAGAGAAGTAGAGTTGGGATAAGAGAGGACTCGCAAAGTTTGAACTCACAAGTTGATCACATCCATTTATTGTGATAGGAACGTGGACCGTAGATTTGGTCCCGAAGAATTCGTCGATTCAAGAATCGGTAAAAAGGGAGTAAGAGGTTCGTGAAAGTTCCAAAGTATGAGATCGCAAAGGGAGATGGCCCACAGTCGCAGTCCATGGTCATATCAAGGAGGAATCCTATCATAGAGAGCTAGTGGGGTTGGTGTTAATATTTGAAGAGCGCTAAGGGGAGGGTCTGTGGGTGCCACATAACCTGCGCTGAGAAGGTGAAGAGAATGTGTCAAGTCAAATTGGTTCCCATGAGGAGCCCGACGAACCAGGTGGTTTGATGACTTGAATGATCCTAGACCAGGAGGTTGAGCAACCCTTTGGAGGGAAGGGGTGTTGCGCTAGAAGTGGTATCAGATCTATGCATAATTTATTTTTGTAAGCAAGGGAGACAGAGTGCATTACTCTGTTGAGGTTGTTGCAAGGTGTGTAATAGATGATAAACAACTAGGTGGGTTGTATATGAAGCATGATGGCCACTGAAGGTCATAGATGTGGTTGAGGAGAATTCCATTCACAGAGGAGAAAGGCAGAGATGGACAAGGAGATCAGTGAAATCTGAGCCCATATGCATAAGCTAGCATTCAAGTTGCAGCATGAGGCAAAGGTACTCTAGAGGTATGAATGGCCTTTGAAGAGAACAACTAAATGGTATGTTCAGAAATTGTTGGCTTGAGGGCAGAAACATATGCTACGAAGGTGGCTGAGGTATGCTGAAAACCTGAGTGATGAGGAAAAGAGATCTGGAATAGGTCTCGTAGGTTGATAGGTGGGCAATGAGAAGGGATCAATGGATCTTGTAAACTACCAGGTGGGTAGAGGAGACATCCCAAATTTCGAGGTGGGCAAGGGAGGAGAGATGATCTCAACTGAGAGTTCATGTCAGAGGGTTTTGATAGATGAGGAGGAAGCAGAAGGAAGACCTCGCTCAGGAGAAGATTCATGTGGAAATGAAAACCGTGTGAATGAAGATTATGAGAAGTTGAAAACTTCCATCACAAAGGAGGAGGATCAGAGGATCATTCTGATCATTGGAGAATTTGAGATATTCCTACTAAGCGACCAAGGAGAGTTTAGCACAGACGTTGCAAGTGCAACAAAAGGACAACAAGTTGAGACTGTCGTGGATAAGGAGGAGAAAATACTAAGATTTGTCCCCAATGAGGAGCACCCAATTGAGTCAGTTAATTAGTGGGAAATAGAGTTGAGGGAACTAGAGGATTGGTTAGACCTTCCAGAACCAGAAGGTGGATGCCATCAGATAGCCATGCTAGAGGAGACACACCAACATGAGTTGTAGCTGGAGGAAGATGGAATGGAACCAGTTGAAGAACTGACACAAGTCAATCTGTCAGAAGAAATAGCTGAGAATAAGCCCAGTGATGAGGAATCCGCAGAAGTAGAGGCTATAGTAGTGTGGAAATCTAAGGCCACAAGAGATGAAGAAGATAACTTGGGAGATTGGTGGGATTTATCCATTAATAGGGAAGAAGTGCAACAATCCAGTCTACAACAAAAGAGCCATCCAATGGAGTAGCTGGCCAAAGCAATCAAAGAGATAAGGAAGCTAATGTTGGGATCGACAGAGGAAGTGATCAACAATGAGAAGCTGGTCGAAAGGAAACTTGCACGAGAAACGAGGATGATGTAGGAGCAGAAGTAGTGAAGCAGAGGAGTAGAGAGATAACTCCATGAAAAAGTTTGGGATCCAGGAGGATTTCAACCACGTTGGAAATCTCATGAGCATGAGCTCATGATTTTTGTAGCCATGGAGTATGATGCAGGGGAATCACTCCAGCTTAGCACGCACCAATCAATTAGCACATGTGGTATGCATTCAAGGAAGGGAGAGTCGTCGCTCTCTCATTTTACCTCGAGAATCAAAAGCATGATCTAGGAATTAATGATGACAAGTTGGAAGAGCCAAGTTGGACCTTAGCACAAGCTAGAGATAAGGTCACCATTAAGTGGTTGATGGTAGGAGGGATTTGCATTCGATTTGGAGCATATTTCCATCATTGGAATTTTCCCATTAGACAAGCGTTTTGAATGGTGATTTGACACCACTAGTTTAGCTTGTGAGGGAAGCTCATCGAGCCCCTCTTGTATAAATCTTTGTATTGTTTTCCCAGTAGAGGTTGTTGAGTTTGATGAAAAATTCATTGTAAGCCAAGTTGTAGGTTGGGTTGTAGGTAGATGCATAGGAGATAGGGAGAGAAACATAGAGAGTCAAGGCTCAGTTGTAGCTCAGACTCCACTATTATAATCTGACATTCCACCATTATTAGAAAATGACAGTTTTTCCTGTTATCAATTTTTGTGTAATGGATGTTGTGTTATGAATGTCATTTACATGCATATGAATTGTAGATGAATGTTAGAAATCATCTGTAGGGATAGAGATACAATTTTCTATCTACGAGTGCGTTGAATTAAGTATGGTTCTCTACGATAAGTGCAAGGAGTGCACGACATAGGGTGGAAAATGTGTGAGCCGATGCAAGAAGTGAGTGTCTGAAGTCAGTGGAGTCAAAAGAGAAGTTTCCAAGAGGGCATACTAGGGTAATTCACAAATTTTGGAGGAAATTTTAAGGTGGTTAAGTACCTTGGAAGGAAAGACTGTGTAGGAGGAAGCACAATTCAGAGTTACTGAACACTCTTAAACACTTTTCCAAGAGGGAATCGAGCTAGTGTGAGCGTGCACAAGGACAACATGGCTGGAAGTGTTGGAGTCCTTAAGAGAATCCCAGGATTGTTGAATACTCTGAGGAAGGAAGGCTTTGCAAGAGTGCATCGACAAAGGAAAGGAGATGCCTTAAGATGCTTATATAGGCTAAGGGAGAAGTCGTCGACAATATTTGTCGAGCGTAAGGAGTGCGCCAAGAAGACTGTAAGTCCATATTACAAGATCAAGAGGAAGAGTGAGAATTTTCTAGGAGGGCATGAGGAAGTTCATAGAGGAACAATGAACTTTGAAGGTTTTCAAGTCGAGGAAAGTCGCAGAAGACTCTGTGCAGAACTCTACAAGGAGTCTAGAAGAAGTCCGAGAACAACCTAAGTCTCGAAAGAGAAATTTGTGCTAATTTTTCAAAAGGGGTCAAGGATTTCCGAAGTCCCGAAGGTTGTAATATTGTCCATCTTTGGAGGAGACAGGTGGCAGAAGATCGAGAGGTTCATGAACATGAACTTTGGGAGGTTTTCTAGAAGCAAACAAAGATCTTCACGAAGTGCGAATAACGAAGTGATTCTGAACCGTTGGATCCAGGAGGACACATGGCAGAGTTCCATGTATTTCAGAGGAAGAACTCTTCGAAGAAACAACAAGGAGAGAATACCCGAAGAGCTGGGAGTCGAAACAATCCTATTCGTCCATTGAGATAGGACACATGGAGCTGGATCGAAATTTCGCTAATTCACAATCAGGAGAAGTAGAGTTGGGAGAAGAGAGGATTCATGAAGTCCAAACTCATGAGTTGATCATATCCGTTAATCATGAGAGGAACATAGACCATATATTTGGTTGCAAAGAATTCACCAATTCGGGAATCAGGAAAAACAGAGTAATCGATTCATGAAAGTTTCGAAGCATGAGATCGCGAAAGGAGTTGGTTGTTGCAGGAGCATCGCAAGAAGCCAGCCAAGAGAGTATGAAGGCAGAAGACAGCTGGAAAGTGAAACACACATTTTACATGTTTTGGAAATGTTTTTGAAGCATTAATGAAATGGTTAAAGGGAAGCGTACGTGCGCATTGTAAATAGATCGTGAGCAATTAGCTCTCATCTGTAGGAGGTAGAGGCATTTATGCATAGTTAATGAAAGTAGGTAGGTTTGAATTAGAGATTAGACAGTTTAGAAGAACATGAGGGAAAATGACTATAGACACCCTCATCTTTGTATCATTGTATCATTAAAACATTAGCATAGAGCAAGAGAAGGGATAGCTGTAGCAGAGAGAGTGAGAAGAAGAACTTATGTACAAGAGCTTTGAATTAATATATGAAGTTTTAATTCAGATTTATGGTGTTATGATGTTTTCTGTTTGTACATGTTAAATGGTCTTCTTACAGTTGTTTTATGCTATCTGTTATGCATTTTCTTTAGTACTGTGAATGTATGATTTCATGTTGAATGTTTGAAATATGAGAGAAGGAGAATGAGTTTCAATTGTTTCTCTTCCCGAGTGAGAGAATTTCCTACGAGGAGTGCAGTGAAACATCCACAAGGAGTGTGCTGATGAAGATTCAGAGTTCATCTCTAAAAGCTCAGGAGGGATACCGTTGTTCTCATTTCCACAGAAGTGCAGGCAAATCACATGAGCCATGCAAGGTGTGTGCAGGTTGGGAGAAACCTTAGAATTTATCAACTAAGGTTGAGAGATTGAAATATTGTTGTTGCAGAAAAAGTGCACAGAGTCGGGGGTTCAAATACGCTGAAGTATTTGAAGGATTGTCGCAAAGAGTGCGTGCAGAAGTCTTCTTGAAGACCTGAGTAGCAAAGAAATCTCATAAGGGTTAGGGCCTTCGAATCATTCAAGAGAAAGTGGGAAGCCCAAGTGGTGTGCAGAAGTCATGTCCCAGAGAAGGATCACATAGTCGATTTTTCGAACCAGAGGTTCTTGAGGAGGAACTGAACGGTCAGAATTATCTGAGGGGAACTCCTGAAATAGCGAGGACCATAGGATCCAAGAAAGTTGCGGGGAAGTTAATCATTGTACAGATCCACCTTCAAAGGGCAGGATTTAACATGGATCGTTGATTTCGATCATTGGACCATCGAGATCATTTTGGCATTTTGGGGGTCATAAGTCCAAAGTTTGGACGAAACCTATGGTTGATCAAATCCCAAAAATACAAAAAGAGTTTTCGTGTATAAAGGAGAAGAGCGACGAGGTCGAAATTTCAGAACTTCATAATTCGGGGTTTCGGAGGTCTTGAGGACGAGTGATCGGGACATAGGAGGGAGGAAAGTCCGAAATCAGAAGTCGCGGTAGGATATTTTTTTGGCATTTCAGGAACCGACATTTTGGCATTTTGGGATTTGGGATCTTGAGGAGACAGTGATTGGAATCGAGAGCATCACGAACTCCTGGTACACAAAATCGCGCCAACCGTCGGATCTAGGGAAGAACCATAGCCGTTGATCTCCTTAGAAGTGGGATAGCACCATTTTGGTGTTTTGGGGTTTAGCTTACTGGGAATCCTGATGACAAGGGACGAGACATAGTGAAATGGAAATCCCGAAGTCACGAAGCACGATAGAACTTAAAGGGGATTTTTAGGATTTCGGCAATTTGGGTTTTGGGACTCTGGGAGTCGAGAGGTAGAGTTGCACGTCATCGCAACTCCAGAAATCGGGAAGAGTAGGAAGCCAAAAAGGCAGGGTCCTAGGTACTTGTTGGAGGACACGTGTGACGAAGGTCATAGGGTTGGTCAAACGTTGGGGAAAATCCCGAAAGATCATAAGGGGAGGAATTTCAGAAATTGGGAAATCATAAGGAAAGAGGGACATGTGTTGGTCATCCACTCAAGTCCCGAAGAGACGAAATAAGTGGAATGAAAGGTCGTGAATTTCGTATTTCGGGTTTCATAGGTCGAAAAGGTAAGGCGCTCGTCGACAGGATTCGCGAAATCGTGAAGCCTGAAACCCTGAAAAGATGAAAAACCGTTAAGGAGCCAAAGATTGATGAACGTGTCAGGATTTGGGAATTCGGCACTTTAGGGGACAAGAGATCAGTGTGGTTGTAGTGAAGATCCTGAGCGGATCTCGGCCTGAGGGCAGGCGGTCTACGTCAGTTGTGGTATCAGAGCCTAGAAAGATTTCTTTGTTTTCTGTAGTAGAGAAAAGAGGAATTTTACAGCCATGTCGTTGAGAAGAAGAGACAGGAAAATACCTGATCCACCAGAGGAAAGGGAAATGCCAAGAAGAAGAGACAGGCAATTACCTGACCCGGCAAGGGAAAGAGAGATGCGTGAATTACATGCCAGGCTTGATGCCATGGAGACAACATAGAGGCACACAGTTGACGTTGGGGATATCAATGAATCTGAAAGTGAAAATGAAGCCAGAACTGAGGAAGTTGCAGTCGAAGATGCTGCGGAAGAATGCCTATTCAGGGCTGTTGCAAGGATAGGTGCCAGGGAAAAAATGGAGATTCCCATTTATGAGGGAAACCTGGATGTTGAGGAGCTTCTAGACTGGATTAGAGCTCTGGATAAATATTTTGACTATGAAGATGTTGAGGAAGACAAGAAGGTCAAACATGTTGTCACAAGACTTAAAGGACATGTAGCACTGTGGTGGGATGAACTACAGGCTGATAGATGCTACAAAGGCAAGTAGAAAATCAAAAGCTAGGATAGAATGGTCGCAAATATGAAAGTCGAATTTATACCCAGGGATTATCAAATTACTCTATTTTGGAGAATGCAGAATTTGAGACAGAAGTTAATGTCAGTGAAAGAATACACTAAAGAGTTCTACAAGATAAACATCAGAGAAGGTCATCAGGAAAGCGATGATGAAAAGGTTTCCATGTACATGAATGGTCTGCGGTATGACATTCAATATGAGATGAGCATGATGATCTTTCAGAATGTGGAGGATGCTTATCAGATAGCTTTGAAAGCTGAAGAGAAGCTGAGATGGAAGTAAGGTCAGAGAGGCTGAGGCAGAAGTCAAGTTAGAGGCAAAGCAGTTGCCCAAGACAGAACTCAAAAATCTAAAGAAGAGGGGAAGAAACCTCAAACTCAACCTCAACCTAAGAGAGGAGGAAGCTCACAGAGAGGGAAATATGCTGATAGAAACACTTTTCCTCGAGCCAGAGGAAAAGGAAGAGGCAGAGGTGGTGAAGTGAAATGTTTTACCTGTGGAAAAATCAGACATAAATCTTATGAGTGTCCAGATAAGAAGAAAGAAGGTGGTGAAACTCACATTGTCGAAGCTCAAGGATGGAACGTTGAGGCAGAAGATGCTGAGGGTGGAAGATCTTTAATGATGAGGAAAGTTCTCTTAACGCCAGAGAAGGAGGCAGAGAACCTAGCCCAAAGGAACATACTTTTTTGGACTGCTTGCAAGATCAAAGATAGGGTATGCAAAGTCATCGTGGACAGTGGTAGCACAGAAAATCTCGTTCCTACAGAGATGGTAGAAAAGCTGGAGCTGGAAACTATTGAACATCCAAGCCCATATAGAGTTTCTTGGTTACAAAAAGGACATCAGGTAAATGTCACTAAACAATGTTTAGTTGAATTTAAAATAGGAGGATATAAGGATGAAATATTATGTGATGTCATTCCCATGGATGTTTGTCATCTATTGCTAGGTAGGCCATGGAAATATGGCAGGAATGTGATTCATGATGGGAGAAAGAACACATACACCCTAGAAAAGAATGGGAGAACTCACATGTTGCTGCCGATTAAGGATAAAGAAGTGAAACCGGAAGTGAGAAACATTGTACTTCTCATGAGTGGGAATGAACTTCTTAAGGAGGTTAAGAAGAAGGAAGATACACAATTCATTGTGGTTAGGAAGCCTAGAATTGTTTTAACCAGTACAAGAGTGGATGATTTACCAGAGGAAATCCAGAAGTTACTGGAAGAGTTTGTTGATATAGTAGTGGATGAACTACCTTGTTCGTTGCCACCGATCAGAAGTATAAGTCATCACATTAATCTTATACTAGGAGTTAGTTTACCGAACAAAGCAGCGTACAGGTTGACGTCGCAGGAGAATGAAGAGGTCAAGAGACAAGTCCAGGACTTAATGGACAAAGGATTGGTTAGAGAGAGCTTGAGCCCATGTGCTGTTCTAATAGTGCTCAGCCAAAAGAAAGATGGAGGCTGGAGGATGTGTACAGACTCAAGGGAAATCAACAAGATTACCATCAGATATAGATTTCCTTTGCCAATGATGGATGATTTGATGGATTGCTTGAGTGGAGCAATTTTTTTTTCAAAAATTGATTTGAAATGCGGATATCATCAAATCTGAATGAGAGAAGGTCATGAATGGAAGACAACATTCAAGACGAATGAGGGGCTGTATGAACGGCTTGTTATGCCATTTGGCTTAACAAATGCACCCAGTACTTTCATGAGATTGATGAATGAAGTCCTGAAGGATTTCATAGGAAAATTTGTCATTGTATACCTTGATGATATATTGATTTTCAGCAAGACAGAAACAAAACACTTGAAGCATTTGGCTACAGTGATGAAGAGACTACAGCAAGAGAAGTTGCTGATAAATATGAAGAAATCATCATTCATGAGTGTTAGCACATAATCATGTATGGGGTATTTCCCTAAAAGAAGTGTCCCCTTGGGTGAAAGGAGAGAGTTGGAAAACCCATTTATCCCAAAGTTTAAAGGGTGGGTGCGTCATTTTAAAGAGCAGGCAGGTTTGGACGATCAAGATCTAACCACCTAGATCTGCGGTTGAAGTTTCACTTCGGACCCCCCTTGTCCTTCTACCTTTAACGGAGGGGGGGGGGTCCAGAATTGGGCACACATGTCTCAATAGTCAAGATTGGGGCGCCTAGATCAACGATGCTCAAATGATTCCAGACCCCCTTTTCCATTGTGCATTTAATAAAGGGGGGGGTCTGAAATGGAATGGTATTATTATAGGGCCCCCCTCCTATCATGTTTCCTTCTATGTTGTCTTCTCCCCTTCCATATATTCCTCACTTGTCCGCATGACATGGCCCATTTCCTTTCACTCTTCCTCGTCCTCCGACATCTGTCCTGCTCCCTTCCATGTCACCCTGCCACAAGTAATGTGTCCCCCTTTACCATTATATCTCATCACCTTTGCTCTTTTTCTTGTATCCTCCCTCTTTCCATGTGTCTCGCCCCTGTTGTCTCCTTGATCATTCCCTTTCCCCTTTCCACGCCTTATCCATTAAACCATTCAGCCGTTCCAGGTGGCACCATGAGAAGACCTCCACGTCCCAAAGGGCAGGGTTGACCAGGGTTGTTCCCGATCCCAAGGAAGCAGTTATTGAAGTTGTTGGAGGTAGTTAGACATAGTCTCCTCTATAAATGGAAAGTCCGGAAAAGAATTAAAGGCATGTCGATTCATCTGCAGGATTGTCAGGAGTCTGATTGCATCTGTCATAAGTGCATGATCGTTCAGAGTTTGCATACGCAGACTGCCAGTAGACATGCAGACGCAATGTTTTTAATGCAATGTCTCATTTTTGCTGTTGTTGTTTTTTTGTGAGTATATGTAGGCAATTTTTCCATGTTTGTAAAGGGTCGATGGTTGATCTAGGCTCCGGATTGTAAAGTTTGATGAAGTACGGGTCGCTCTGGTTATGTATTGGCACTTGAGATTTCTTGTCTTATGAATGTTAGCCTCTTTCCATCTCTTTGTTTACACTGTGTTAGAACAACTCGGAATTGGAGGATCCAGTTGAGTTGGGATGTTATAGGATGATGTAGGTTGGATCACTGTAATAGTTTCATTGTTTCTAATCAGTCCTTGTATTTTCTCAACACTGAATGATTTGGAATTGGAAGATCCAATCGAATCACCTTTCAGTTCCTTTGAAACTCTGAACCAAGAGGATCTTGTATTTTGATTTTTCCTTCCTCAAGCTACGGAAAGGCCTGATGCCCAAGGAAGTCTTTCTCACTCCTCCTACCAAGTCTTCCAATTGCTCATTTTATAATCAACCCACTGACGTAAGTTAGATCAAGACCTCTTTTGTTTTACATACCAGGCTCGGTTTCCTGAGTTAAAGCGATACCTTCCTGGGTCTCTATCCATTCGACCACCCCATTAAATTATTTGTGACATAAACTGATGGGCGTTGGGCTCTGCTTCTTCCGTAATCCAGGAGTGACTTCTGACGCTAGCATTTATGGCGCCGTTTCCAGGGACGAAGTTGAATATCTTCCCCGGGATTGAACGACAAGGATTAACTGATTCTGAAGGTGCATCAGATTTCAGAACTATTGAGATTGCTACTGTGCATTTGGTGACTCCACTCATGCGACTATGTTGGGCGAATCCATTGATGTGAACCCACAAGTGACTCCATTGTTTTAGCCGTGGCTTCTAGAGGCATACATACAAGGTCTACTCCTCAGCTACCATTAGCGTCACCTGAAGCTGACCCAGAGAAGATTATCAGAAAAGGAAATTCCTCTGGAGGAGGTACTTCTACTACTAAACCATGTATTTCTGATGATTTTCATGATTTTATAGAAACTCCAACACCTTCATCTCATCCTGTTTATTTACCTTCTATTGGAGTTTCCCGTAATCTAAATTTTGGGAGTGTTCCTGCTGAGTTTTCTCCTCCTGATATTGAATTGGTAGGAGAAACCCTTGTCACTCCCCTCTCTCCTGAGGTGGTACCCTGGTTCAGTCCCAGCACCTCTGAATATTTTCCTACCCCAGGTTTTACCACCCCTTCTCCTATTCCCACTGTTGTTGAAGAAAGAGAGACTTCTATTCCTTTTAGCCCGCAAGCTTGTTCTCCAAATTTTTTGTTGTTCCCCTCCCATCCTGTCAGCTCAGTTCCTGTCTTTTCAATTCAAACCTCGTCTCCTCCTGGTTCTCCTACACCTATTGTTCCTATGGCAGGTGCTCATCCCCCTCTAAACAGAATGGATGCCATAGTGGCTGCCAGATATGCCCCCTTAATCCTACCTCAGCCTATGAATCCTCTCCCTGCTAGAGATTACCTAAAATATATGCCTAAATTCACTAGGGAGGAGGATGTAACTGCGGAAGAGCACCTTGCTTCCTTCTACAGTTATGCAGACAATCTGAACATTGAAAATGAAGATGTCTAGATGAGATTCTTCATCTAGAGCCTTGATGGTGAGGCAAGAAAATGGTTTAGGGGATTAGCCCTGAGATCTATTGCCAAGATTGAAGCTCTAGATAATGCGTTCCTGAGGCAGTGGGGAGATAAAAAAGATTTCATGTATTACCTGACAGAGTTTGGGTCCTTGAAGAAAAAGGAAGGAGAGTCTGTCTCTGACTTCTCCAAAAGATTCAATAAGATGTATTATAATATTCCTGCTGAGATAAAGCCCACAGAAGCCTCTGCTAAAATATCTTATGCTAATGCATTCAACCTTGACTTCTGCCTTCTATTGAGAGAGAGAAAAGCTACCTCCCTAGCTCAAATGCAAGATGCGGCCATAGAGGTGGAATCTAATGTATTGGTAGTTGAAAGACTGATAAATAAGACAAATGCAGACATGAGAAAGGGAAGATTTGAAGCCTTGACCTCTGGCCCCTCTGTGCCTCACCCCCAAATGGATGAATTGACCAAGATAGTGAAGTCTTTGTCTACAGAGATGGAGAAAATGAAGGTAGAGGGGAAGCAAACATACCAAAATCCTCAAAATACTGAAAACAATGGAAATTTCAGGAGGCCAATTAATAATGCTCCCCAGATTATACAGAGGGACTAGAGGGGAAGAGATAGAGAAGATCAGAAGATTCAGGCCCCTCTTCAAAATAATTTTGTAGCTAATGATGAAGAAGGGGAAATAGACGAGCTTGATCCTAAAATCCACTGCTTCAGAGATACTTATCCTTTTCCTCATCTCACTCAATCATCATATGAGGAGTCTCTCATGGACATTCAGCTAAACAAGCTAAGGAAGGGAGACAAGACTAGCAACAATCAGAACAAGCATAACCTAATATCCAAGAATAAGACAGGAACACCTGATGTTCTTGAACAACTCACTAGAATGAAGAAACCTGCTAATGAATTAGCAGACATAAGTAAAGGTAAGAAGGCCCAACCCCTCTCTCCAATGGTCCAGATTCATGTTCCTGAAGTAAGGGAAATCCCAAAGCTTGCATCCTCTTTTAACTTTGAGCATGAAATTCAAAAAATCATAATCCCTATGCCCCTCTCTAAACTGATCAAACATGAAGTATTCAAAAAGCACCTCTCCAAACTATTATAGTCTGAAACCTCATATCATCCCACAAAATCAATCAATTTGCAAGATGAAAATCCTTCAGTTATCCTAGGTCCTATGGTAGAAGACATGAATGATTCATCCCCTCCCTTCTACACATCCTTGAACATACATGATAAGGTATTGCACAACTGTTTGATGGATTCAGGGGCTTCCCACAACCTCATGCCCAAAACTGTCATGGAATAATTAGGACTAGAAATCACCAGAGCCTATCATGACCTCTATTCCTTTGACTCCAGGAAAGTTCAATGTCTAGGAGTCATCAAAGATCTGGTTGTGACCTTGTTTTAGCTGCCCATGAAAAGTGTGGTCATGGAAATTGTAGTGGTTGATGTTCCCCCCAAGTTTGGTATGTTGTTATCGAGATCTTGGATAAAAAGACTTGGGGGAACCCTGCAAATGGACCTAACTGATGCTACTATTCCAGTGTTTGGGGGGGAACATAGGAGACTATAAAGAGAAGCCCAACTGGCCTACATAATCAGTGACAAAGCCAATCCTAGCAACCATCCTATCTTTGCCCTTGACATTGATTTAGGCTCTAGTTTACTGCAACTCAATAACACTCTTGAGCCTCTTCTAAAACTCAGAAAGCAACCCACTACTTCTCATGAATTTTCTTCCCCCATCACCTCTGTCTGGAAAATGTTCTTTGACAGAGCCTCTTCCAGGGAAGGCACTGGTGCCAGAGTATTTTTTGTGTCACCTGCTCAGGAAACTATATCTTTGTCATAAAAGCTAGAGCTTGAGACAACCAACAGTGTGGCGGAATATGAAGCTCTTGTTTTAGGTTTAAGAGCTGCAAAGGAAATGGGGATTCAAGAGGTAGCAGTATTCATAGATGCAGAATTGATAGTTCAACAGATCAGAAACACCTATTAGGCAAAGCATCCTCGACTCAGGAGTTACAAAAATGAGGTATGGGACCTAATCGACAGTTTCTTCTCAGCATTTAAAATTTCATTCATTCCAAGAGAGAAGAACACAGTGGTTGATTCTCTCACTACATCAGCAAGCAATTTCAAAGTGCCCCTGCCACCCAAACTCAGATATGAGGTAGAAGTAAAATACAGGCCCTCCATACCTGACAATGTCAAACATTTGAAGGTGTTCAAGGATGATCTTGAGATCAAAAGATTCTTGGAGACTGTTGAATAATTTTCAGCGCTGCATATTGTTCAAGACCCTATTTCCGAAGTAATGCTTGATGATGGTAATTTTCTGAGCAAGATTGCAGAGCGTGACATTGTGCAGCTACCCAACAATCATATTCCAAAGGGACCGGTTCCTTTGGAAAAGATTTTTGATAGAAATGATGTGGCATTGAAGGGAAAATCTCAGATGATGATGGCGATACAACTCAGTGCAACATTGGCACCGAGAATGAGCCCAAGTTTGTCAAATTGTCAAGAAGTCTGACAAAGGAGCAGAGGGCTAAGTACACTGGATTATTGAGGGAGTTTGCAGATGTTTTTTCCTGGACCTATGAGGACCTCAAAACTTATGACACTTATGTCATTGAGCATAAAATCCCATTGAAAAAGGAGGATAAACCATTTAGACAGAAACTACGATAGATCAATCCTATGTTGTTGCCTATCATGGAGAGAGAAGTAAAGAAGCTGCCACACGCCCAAATCATCATGCCATTGAGATATTCAGAGTGGGTGGCCAACTTGGTCCTAGTAAGGAAGAAAGATGGAGAAATCAGGCTCTGTGTGGATTTTAGAAACCTGAACAGGAGCTCAAGGAAGGACAATTACCCCCTACCGAAGATGGAACATATATTGCAGAGGGTGACAGGATCATCCAGGATTTCCATGATTGATGGCTTCTCTAGCTACAATCAAATCTCTGTTCTGCCCGAGGACCGAGAAAAGACAATGTTTACCACTCCATGGGGCACATTCATGTATGCTAAAATGCCCTTTGGATTGATGAATGCAGGGGAAACTTTCCAGTGAGCCATGGACATATCTTTCATTGGGGAAAAGGATAAGTTTTTGGTTATCTATATGGATGACATCAAAGTCTTTTCCAAGTCCGATAAAGAACATTGTTGTCATCTCAGGAATTTTTTTCTGAAATGCAGGATTTTTGGCCTTTCATTGAATCCCAATAAATCTTTGTTCGCCATGAAAGAGGGAAAGTTTCTGGGTCACATAGTATTGGTAGTGGGAGTCAAGATTGATCCTGGCAGAGTTGAAGCAATCCAAGCCTTGTCAATCCCTAGATCTAGGAAACAAGTCCAGTTTTTCCTTGGAAAATTTAATTTCCTAAGGAGGTTTGTTTTTAACTTTGCTGAAATGGTAAATCTTATAATAGCCATGTTGAAGAAGGGAAATGAAGTAAGGTGGACTTCTGAGGCTCAAAATTCCTTTGAGAAGATAAAGAAAGCATTGATTGAAGCTCCTGTTCTTATCAGTCGTGATTATTCGAAGGATTTCCTTATTTTCTCCTTTCTCTCATCCGACACATTGGCTGTTGTTTTACTACAAAAAAATGATGCCAGGCTGGAGCAGCCTATTGCCTATTTTAGCAGAGCATTAAGGGATGTTGAGGTCAGGTATGACATCATGGAGAAACATGCCTATGCCTTGGTGAAAGCTTTCAAAGCTTTTAGAGTCTATGTCCTGCAGTCAAAAATCATTGCCTATGTCCCCTCAGCTTCTGTAAAGGACATTCTTATTCAGCCTGACATAGACAAGAGGAGGAGTAAATGGATAGCCAATATCCTTGAGTTTGATCTGGAGATAAGGCCTACCAAATTGATCAAAGGTCAAGGTTTATCCAAGCTATTGGCTAAAGAAAATTGAAAATATTTGGGGGTAAGTTTCATTAATGAATGCTCAGAAATTTGGTAGGATCAGCTATATGATGGAGACCCTCAAGAAGAACCCCCATTGGCCCGATGTCCTTGGTACAAGGATGTCATATATTTTATACAAGAGTTGCAACCTCCTGATGGCCTGCAAAGGAACAAGGCAAGAGATCTAAAGCTCAAAGCAGTCAAATACTACCTTGTTGATCAAGTTTTATATTGGAAAGACCCCCTGGGGATGATTTTAAAATGTATGAATCCACAAGAGGCTCAAAGGATCATAGTTGAATTTCATGACAACCTATGTGGAGGGAACCATTTCTGGAAAACCATAGCCTACAAAATCCTCAGGGCTGGGTACTACTACCCCACCTTATTCACTGATGTCTGCAGAGAGGTCAGAGCCTGAATCAAATGCCAAAGGTTCTCAAGAAAGCAACAACTTAAATCCCCACCTTTAAAACCTGTGGTGGTTTCGGTACCTTTCCAACAGTGGGGCCTAGACTTTATTGGGGAGATCCACCCTGCTTCCAGTAGAAAACACAGATGGATCATGACTACCATAGATTTCTTTACTAAGTGGATAGAAGTTATCCCCACCAGGAGTGCTTCCCATAAGGTGATCATTGGGTTCCTGGAAGAACTCATCACAAGATTCGGTTACCCAAGCAAGATCGTTACTGATAACGCAAAATATTTCAAAGCTGAACCATTGGTCAAATTCTGTGGGAAATTTGGGATCAAACTGATTCACTGCACTCCATACTATCCCCAGGGAAATGTTTAGCAAAATCCTCCAAAAAAATCCCAATAAGGATCATCAAAAGACTGTTAGAGGAAAAAAAAAAGGCCTGGGATTCAAAGCTGAAATTCGCTCTATGGGTTGATCGAGTGACCACAAAGAAATCTATAGGCATCTTCCCTTTCCAATTGGTTTATGGAGCAGAAGTTGTTTTTCCCTCTCAGCTAGCCATGCCTGTAGAAAAATTCCTCCAGGATTATCAAGGAGATCCTGACGATACGATCAGAAGGATTCATCAACTGGTAGAGGTCTAGCAGGCCAGAGAGCAGGTGATAAACAGAATTCAGGACCGTCAGCAGAAGATCAAGCAGGTTTTTGACAGGAAGGCCAAAAAGGAAGATTTACAGATGGGAGATCTGGTACTGAAACGGGATGCTCCTAAGCAAGACAAGGGAAATCACGACAAATTCGAAGCCCTATGGGTCGAGCCCTCAAAATCTCTAAAGTATTTTCAAATAATACCTACAGGTTATGATATTTGAAGGATCTAGAAGTTTTCAGTGGCCCTGTAAATGGGCATTTCCTGAAGAGATGTTTCTCTTGAGCCACACATGGCTCTTCTGTATTTGTAAATATTGTTTTCTTTTTATCTTTAGGTTTTAATAATGACTCCATAACCCAACAGCAAAAAACTGAAGCTACAAAAGAGTTCTCGACAACCCATAGGGGGCGTTCCGTCCCCCATGGAGCCTAATGTTAGCACATAATCATGTATGGGGTATTTTCCTAAAAGAAGTGTCCCCTTGGGCGAAAGGAGAGAGAGTTGGAAAATACATTTATCCCAAAGTTTAAAGGGCGGGTGCATCATTTTAACGAGCAGGCAGGTTTGGACGATCAAGATCTGCCCACCTAGATCTGCGGCCAAAGTTTCATTCCGGACCCCCCTCATCGTTATACCTTTAACGGAGGGGGGAGGGTCTGGAATTGGGTGCGCATGTCTCAATGGTCAAGATTGGGGCGCCTAGATCAACGATGCTCAAATGTATTGTTATAGGGCCCCCTCCTATCGTGTCGCCTTCTATGCCATCTTCTACCCTGCCATCTGTTCCCCACTTGTCCGCGTGACATGGTCCACTTCCTTTCACTCCTCCTCATCCTCCGACATCTTTCCTTCTCCCTTCCATGTCACCCCGCCATAAGTAATGTGTCCCCCTTTACCATTATATATCATCACCTTTGCTCTTTTTCTTGTATCCTCCCTCTTTCCATGTGTCTCTCCCCTATCGTCTCCTTGATCACTCCCTTTCCCCTTTCCATGCCTTATCCATTAAACCGTTTAGCCGATCCAGGTGGCACCATGAGAAGACCTCCACATCCCAAAGGGTAGAGTTGACCAGGGCCGTTCCCGATCCCAAGGAAGCAGTTATTGAAGTTGTTGGAGGTGATTAGACATCGTCTCTGCTATAAATGGAAAGTTCGGCAAAGAATTAAAGGCATGTTGATTCATCTGCATGATTGTCAGGAGTCTGATTACATCTGTCATAAGTGCACGATCGTTCAGAGTCTGCATGCATAGACTGCCAGTAGACATGCATACGCAATCTTTTTAATGCAATTGTCTCATTTTTGCTGTGAGTATATGTAGGCAATTTTGCCATGTTTGTAAAGGGTCGATGGTTGAGCTAGGCTCCCGATTGTAAAGTTTGATGAAGTACCGGTCGCTCTGGTTATGTATTGGCACTTGAGATTTCTTGTCTTATGAATGTTAGCCTCTTTCCATCTCTCTATTTACACTGTGTTAGAACAGCTCAGAATTGGAGGATCCAATCGAGTTGCGCTTATAGGATGATGTAGGTTGGATCACTGTAATAGTTGCATTGTTTCTAATCAGTCCTTGTATTTTCTCAACACTGAATGATTTGGAATTGGAAGATCCAGTCGAATCACCTTTCAGTTCCTTTGAAACTCTGAACCAAGAGGATCTTGTATTTTGATTTTTTCCTCCTCAAGCTGCCGAAAGGCCTAATGCCCAAGGTTGTCTTGCTCACTCCTCCTACCAAGTCTTCCATCTACTCAATTTATAATCAACCCACCGACGGATGTTAGATCAAGACCTCTTCTGTTTTACATACCAGACCCAGTTTCCTGAGTTAAAGTGATACCTTCTTGGGTCTCTCTCCATTCGACCACCCCAGTAAATTATTTGTGACATAAACTGATGGGAATTGGGCTCTGCTTTTACCGCAATCCAGGAGTGACTTCTGATGCTAACAATGAGGATAGAGCTCATTTATTTGGGGTTTGTTATCTCTGCAAATAAGATGAAAATGGATCCATATAAAGTGGAGGTGATTAAGAATTGGCCATTGCCAAATAGTATATTTGAAGTTAGAAGCTCTCATGGATTGGCTAGTTTCTACAAGAGATTTATCAGAAATTTCAGTGGAATTAGCGCACTGATGATGGACACGGTGAAGAAAAGACATAAATATTTTCACTGGACGAAAGAAGCAGAGAAAAGTTTCAATCTGTTGAAAAGGAAGATTACTGAACAACCAATTTTGGTGTTGCCATATTTCAACAAGACGTTTCAGGTCAAGTGTGACGCAAGAGGATTTGCAATTGGAGTGGTCTTGAGCCAACATGACAGACCGATCGCATACTTCAATGAGAAACTGAATGAAGCAAAGATTAAATATTCAACATATGACAAGGAATTATATGCAATCATACAAGTGCTAAAGAAATGGAGACATTATTTTGGTTCCTAAAGAATTTGTTTTGTATAGTGACAATCATGCTTTACAATTCGTGAATCGACAGGAGAAGTTGAACCAAAGACATGTTAAATGGGTGGAATACATGTGGAATTTTACTTTTGTAATTAAACTTATTTCTGGAACTGCTAACAAATTTGTTGATGCTTTGAGTAGGAAATGTTTGTTGATGTAGGAATTCAGAGTCAAAACTTTGGGTTTTGATAACCTCAAGGACATGTACAGATATGACCCAGATTTCAAAGAGGCATATGAGGCATATGAGAATCCAATTCTCAGAGACAGAATTCAATGGACTAAATATATGATCCAGGATGGATTATTATTCAGAGACAATCAACTGTGTATTCCAAAATGTTCCATGAGGGAGAATCTGTTGAAAGAAAAACATAGTGGAGGATTGGCCAGACATTTCGGTCATGACAAAATGTTCTCGAAATTAAATGGATCATATTTTTGGCCAAGGATGAGCACATATGTCAAAATATTTGTGGACAGATGTAGAATTTGTCAACACACAAAAGGAATAAGGCAGAACACAGGGTTATGCCAGCCATTACCCATACCTGAGAGGCCGTGGGATGCAGTGAGCATGGATTTTATATTAGGGCTGCCAAGAACACAAAGAGGGTTTGATTCAATCTTTGTGGTGGTAGACAGATTTTCAAAGATGGCACACTTTATACCATGCCAGAAAACCAACGACACAACTTATATTGTGAACCTGTTTTTCAAAGAAGTTGTCAGACTTCACGGCTTACCAAGGAGTATTGTTTCAGATCGAGACACCAAGTTCGTGGGACATTTCTGGAGGAATTTATGGAAGAAGATGGGGAATTTTTTTTCATTTAGCTCAACATATCACCCTCAGACAGATGGGCAAACATAAGTTATAAACAAAAGCTTGGGAGATTTACTGAGGAGTCTAGTGACTGAACACCACAGTCAGTGGGATCACATTCTTCCATAGGTGGAATTTGCTTATAATGATTCAATCAATAGAAGCACAGGACAGAGTCCATTCCAAATTGTATATGGAATGCAGCCAAGGGGAGTTTCTGAATTGAAGGATTCAGAACAAAATGAAACTAGAAGTGCTAGTGTAGAGGATTTTGCAGAAGCAATGAAGGAACTTCACAGCCAAGTGAGGGAACATTTACAAAATTTGAATCAAGAGTATAAATCCAGAGCACATCAACACAGGCGAGAACTTCAGTTTGAAGTTGGTGATCTGATTCTTGCACATTTGAGGAAAGAAAGGTTCCCAAGGGGAACATATAACAAACTAAAAATGAAGAAGATTGGACCATGAAAGATCATAAAGAAATTTGGGGCAAATGCATATGAGATCGAATTACCCGATGGGATCATAATTTCACCGATATTCAACATCTTAGATTTGTATCCTTAAAGAGTTGAAGAAGCGGGGGAAGAGAATGAACAGATAGAAGTTCAGTGGACCAAACAAATGCCTGTAGTTGGAAAGCCACAGATGGAAAGTATAATTGATAAGAGGGTCAACAGGAAGACAAGGAGGAAAAAGTATTTTGAATACTTGGTCAAATGGAAGGGACATCCAGTTGAAGATGCCAATTGGGAGGATGAAGCAGAAATTCAGAAGCATGGAAAAACCATGCAAGATCTCATGAACAGGAGTTCATGAAAATTTTCAAGCAAGGGAGTATGATGCAGAAGCATCGCAAGCAGCCAGCCAAGCGAGCATGAAGGCATAAGACAGCTGGAAAGTGCAACAGACATTTTACATATTTTGGAAATGTTTTTGAAGCATTAATGAAATGGTTAAAGGGAAGCATACTTGCGTATTGTAAATAGATCATGAGTGATTCCCTCTCATCTATAGGAGGTAGAGGCATTTATGCATAGTTAATGAAAGTAGGTAGGTTTGAATTACAGATTAGACAGTTTCGAAGAACAGGAGGGAAAATGACTATAGACACCCTCATCTTTGTATCATTGTATCATTAGAACATTAGCATAGAGCAAGGGAAGGGAGAGTTGTAGTAGAGAGAGTGAGAAGAAGAACTCATGTACAGGAGCTTTGAATTAATATATGAAGTTTTAATTCAGATTTATGGTGTTATGATGTTTTCTGTTTGTACATGTTAAATGGTCTGCTTACAGTTGTTTTATGCTATCTGTTATGCATTTGCTTTAATACTGAGAATGTATGATTTCATGTTGAATGTTTTAAATCTGAGAGAAGGAAAATGAGTTTCAATTGTTTCTCTTCCTGAGTGAGAGAATTTCCTGCAAGGAGTGCAGAGAAACATCCACAAGGGGTGCATTGACAAAGATTCAGAGTTCATCTCTGAAAGCTCAGGAGGGATACCATTTTTCTCATTTCCACAGAAATGCAGGCAAAGCACAGGAGTCATGCAAGGTGTGCGTAGGTTGGGCGAAACCTTAGAATTTATCAACTAAGGTTGAGAGATTGAAAGACTATTGCTGCAGAGAAAGTGCATAGAGTCGGGGGTTCAAATACGCTGAAGTATTTGAAGGATTGTCGCAAAGAGTGCTTGCATAAGTATTTTTGAAGACCTGAGTTGCGAAGAAAGCTCAGAAGGGTTAGGGCCTTCGAATCATTTAAGAGAAAGTGAGAAGCCCAAGTGGTGTGCAGAAGTCACGTCCTAGAGAAGGATCATAGAGTCGATTTTTTGAACCAGAGGTTCTTGAGGAGGAACTGAACGGTCAGAATTCTTCAAGGGGAACTCCCGAAATAGCAAGGACTGTAGGATCCAAGAAAGTTGCGGGGAAGTTAAGAATTGGAAAAATCCACCTTTGAAGGGCAGGATTTAATGTGGACCGTTGATTTCGATCATTGGACCATCGAGATCATTTCGACATTTCGGGGGTCATAAGTCCGAAGTGTGGACGAAACCTGTGGTTGATCAAATCCCCAAAATGCAAAAAGAGTTTTCATGTATAAAGGCGAAGAGCGAGGAGGTCGGAATTTCAGAACTTCAGAATTCATGGTTTCGGAGGTCCTGAGGATGAGTGATCGGGACACAGGAGGGAGGAAAGTCTAAAATCAGAAGTCGTGGCAGGATATTTTTTCGGCATTTCGGGATCCGGGATCTCGAGGAGACAGTGATTGGAATCGAGAGCATCATGAACTCTCGATACACGAAATCGCGCCAACCGTCAGATCTAGGGAAGAACCACAACCGTTGATCTCCTTAGAAGTGGGATAGCACCATTTCGGTGTTTCGAGGTTCGACTTACCAGGAATCCTGATGACAAGAGATGGGACATAGTGAAAGGGAAATCCCGAAGTCGCGAAGCGCGATAGAACTTAAAGGGGATTTTCGGGATTTCGACAATTCAGGTTTCGGGAGTTCGAGAGTCGAGAGGTAGAGCTGCACGTCATCGCAACTCCCGAAATCGCGAAGAGTAGGAATCCAAAAAGGCATGGTCCCAGGTACTTGTTGGAGGACACGTGTGACGAAGGTCGTAGGGTTGGTCAAACGTCGGGGAAAATCCCGAAAGATCATAAGGGGAGGAATTTCGGAAACTGGGAAATCATAAGGAAAGAGGGACGTGTGTTGGTCATCCACTCAAGTCTCGAAGAGCCGAAATAAGTGGCAAGAAAGGTCGTGAATTTCGTATTTCAGGTTTCAGAGGTCGAAGAGGTAAGGTACTTGTCGACATGATTCACAAAATCGCGAAGCCCAAAACCCCGAAAAGATGGAAAACCATTGAGGATCCAAAGATTGATGAATGTGTCGGGATTCAGGAATTTGGCACTTTAGGGGACAATAGATCAGTGTGGTTGTAGTGAAGATCCTGAGTGGATCTCAACCCGAGGGCAGGGTGTCTGTGTCATTGGCCCACAGTCACATTCCATGGTCATATCAAGGAGGAATCCTAGCATAGAGAGCTAGTGGTGTTGGCATTAATATTTGAAGAGCGCTAAGGAGAGGGTCCGCGGGTGCCACATAACCTGCACCGAGAAGGCGAAGGGCCCGTGTCAAGTCAAATTGGTTCCCATGAGGATCCCGACGAACCAGGTGGTTCAATGACTTGAATGATCCTAGACCGGGAGGTCAAGAAACCCTTTGGAGGGAAGGGGTCTATGCCATAATTTGTTGCAGACAACTGTTTATAACAGCCTTATATTTTGTGCTAGAATTTGAGCTTTTCATCTTAAGTTTATCTAGTCTTTCTCTTGCATTTTCTACTTGATATATAGTACATATTAAGAATCTTATAGTATCATTTATTTTCTGATATATACTGTTGTTTACTACTAAATATTAGAGACAATGAGCTTAACTTTTTGATCCAACTAACATATATTGTTGCACGCTATTTTTTCTTGTGTATCGGGAAGGTACAATCATCCAGCGAAACACTATACTTGTGGGGCAGCCCTTACTTGACTTACAAGGAATATTTACCTACCCTTCCTTTGATTTATACTTGACCTATAGGGGCTCCTTTTACACTTCCTTCCATCTCCGTATCAATCCCCCTAGGGTCACCAAGATCGCCTCCCTAGAGTGACTTAGTCACCCTTGAAGTGCATGAACTACATCGAGGTGAAATTGGGTGTAGAATTCCCATAGTTATAGAACTTGTTTCCTTGGTTGGGTCGGGCTTTGGCCAACCTACAACTTATGCCATAGCACATACCATTACCAATACCATTTCATACCAATGAATAATAAATACCATTGCATACCAATACCATTGCATACCATTGCATAATAAATACCATTTCATACCAATACCAATACCATTGCATATCAATGCATTGTTGGATTACTGAGAGGGGGGTGAATAAATAATAGAGCAATTTAATTCTTTTTGACCATATAATCCAAGTGTTATATCAATGTAGCATTATCATCCAATAACTGCAGAGTAAATAAGCAATGAACAAATGAACAATCATACACATACACAGTACACCAATGTTTTACGTGGAAACCCAAAGTAGGAGAAAACCACAAAATTATTTTTCTTATATGTCTTGAAGAATTACATTCATTGGAAGCACCAACTTCCTTTGTTTTCCAACTGCAACTGGAAGGAGGCTCCAACACCCTTGTTTCTCAGGCTACAACCTGAGGGAAGCTCCAACTCCCCTATTCTATGGCTACAACCAGAAGGAGGCTACAACCCCCTATGTTCTCCAGCTACAACAGGAAGGTGGCTACAACCACCTGCCCTTTCCCCGTCCAACTAATCTGAAGTAGAAGTAGAATGATGGAACCACTATCACACTATCACTGTGAGAAATACCGATATAAACCTGTACCAATAAACCTGAACCATGCATCAACCTATACCTCAACCTGTACCATAAACAAGTGCATCAACCATGTACCAACCTATACCAAACAACTTGTAATCAATATGTATAATAAACAAGTGCATCCAATCATGTACCAAGTATGTACCAATCATGTGTCAACCAGTCATCAACTATGACTCATAAAAATGTACCAACATCATCAAGTATACACCTCATGTATGTGCCAACTCATCAACTACTTGTCTCAACCATGTACCCAACATGTACCTTAACCAAAATCCCTCATCAATTTCATCATCCAAATATTATTTGTAACTCTTTAATAGACCTAGTGTATATGATCACATACCTACAAACCTTCCTTAACTTTCACAACAAGAAACTAGCATTTTCATCAACCTTTTCTTTAGTCTCACATGACTAGTTTGGGATTAGTCAACAACCTTAACTTGAAATAGTCATAACTATGTACCTGTAATGAATGCAAATCTAAAAATAGTACACAATGTTCTTCATTCTGTTTTATCCAATTCATCTAGGTGTCACTACTTGAAACCTCTCAGTAAAGGAGTTATAGAAAAAATGACATACCTTGCTGAATTATGGGTTATTCTAGAAAGCGACCTTGTAGAGTGTTCCCTGCACATAATATTTGTTGAATGGATATGAAAATGTTACACAAAAAAATAAATATTGTACTCTAACCAACACATTTGGTCTTACTAAATTTGTATCTGTTATGAAGAAGTTATTATGTTTTTACTTGAAACACCTTTTTTAGAATAGTTTCATGACTAGCCACAAACTCTATTTTCCACGGAGTGTAACTCCAAAAATACAATGACCCACAAGCTTAAATATTTACCACAGATACTTGGATATTTTTCCTCAATGGGCTATCAATTTCAAGGTCTGAATCATTCTAGAAAATTTTTTATTGCTAAAATGGTGAGATGATCTGTAAATAACATACCTTAGAAAGCATCATCAAAAGAATTTATCCTCCCTTGAATTCTGACCTTCTTTTCTTCACCTTCCCTCTTAAATTCGGCTTAGATATACTTTGGTTACCTCAGTCACCTATATATATTCAATATTCTCAAGTGTGATGTAAAATGAGAGAGCCTTGGCTCTTATTTATACTCTTCAAATATCTTCCTTAGAAGCATCTTCTAGGTCACTTAACCCATTTATAGGTCACTTAACATATTTTTCTCGTTTTTAGGGTTAACCACTTTCCATAATTACAAATTTCTCCATTACTTTATCATTTAAATATTCCTCCTTGACTTTGTCACCTCACTTTATCATTTAAATAATCTTCTTTGATTTTGTCACTTCACTTTATTATTTAAATAATCCTTCTTGACTTTGTCACTTTACTTTTTCATTTAAATAATAATTTCTTCTTTGCGAGCTCTTTGACTTATTTGACCTTTTGGGGCTTCAAGCCAACATATGAGGGTCCTCCAACTTCGTAAGGCCATAACTCTCAAATTGTGAGGATTTATGTGACGTTCCACATACCACCAGAAATGGAATGACATGTACTATCTATATAGAATAGTATTACCTTGAAATATATTAAAACTCATACAGTTATACTTGAAGCAACCTTGGGTCCATTACCCAAATCTTTGTGCTACCAGAATTCACTACCGAACTTTCTTTAAGGGTTGACATCAATGAAAACCAACCTTAATCAACAACATTCCCCTTTGGCATTGATGGAAACACTCTGATGCAATACTGAAATCATTTCATGCAAAACTGAAGTCATATCATTCATGCTCCCCTTGGAACCATGCCTCTTTCCTCTACATCTATGTGACCATTTCTCCCCCTGGAATCATGGATCTATCCTTTGCATCTAATAAATCTCTCCCCCTTTGTCATCAATGGAAAATGTATCTTTCCATCCGGGGCTGCTCCCCCTAAATGCACTGTCTTCTTTATGGTGTTTCCTCATGTACATCTAAAACATATAAGATAAGCATTCAAAAACATTCATTTTGGAGTATAAATAACTCCGAGTCTCTGGCGAAGATACTCAAAGGCTTCCCATGGAAGTGATTTTGTAAGGATGTATTCCACTTGTTCTTTTGTTCCTACATACTCAACTCTGATGTTCTTTTCTGCAACATGTTCCCATAGAAAGTGATACTTGATTAGAATGTGTTTTGTCTTGGAGTGCATCATTGAGTTCTTTGAGATATTGATGGTGCTTGTATTATCAAAATAGATTGGAATGGGCTCATCATACTCAACCTGTATATCCGTCATAGTTTGTTTCATCCAAAGAACCTGTGTACAGCATGCTGCTACTGCAATATACTCTGCCTCGACTATAGAAAGAGATACTGATGATTGTTTCTTTCTTAGCCATGATACTAAACACTCACCCAAGTATAAAGTTTCTCCACTGGTGCTTCGTCGGTCATCAATTAAACCTTCCCAATCTGCATCTGTGTAGGAAATAAGAGATAGATCCTTTCCTTTTGGATACCATAATCCAAACTCTTCTATTCCTTTGAGATATTTGAAAATCCTCTTCACTGCTAACACATGTGATTCCTTGGTGCTACTTGAAATCATGCCACCTGTCCAACTACCTACATTACATATGGTCTGGATGTTTTCACATATAGTAGGCTACCAATCATTGACCTGTATTGCCTCTCATCTGTAGACTTTGAATCATCATCTTTGCTTAACTTGCAACTGGTTTGCATGGGAGTGATAACTGGTTTGCAATCTTCCATTCCCAACCTCTTTAGCATTTCTTTGATATACTTGGTTTGAGAAATAAAAATTCCTTGATTTCTTTGATGTATCTGAAGTCCCAGAAAGAAGGATAGTTCTCCAAGCAATGACATTTCAAATTCAGTCTGCATATCCTTTGCAAATTTCTGGCTTAACCTATCATCATCACTACCAAAAATAATATCATCAACATAAACATCAATTAATAAAATATTATCTTGACTTACCTTGATGTAGAGGTTGTTGTCTGCACTTCCTTTTTTGAACCCGCCTACTGTAGATATTTATCTAGTCTAGAGTACCATGCTCTAGGAGCCTGTTTTCCTGTACTATTGATGCAGAAGCATCGTTGGCAAGCGCGTAAAGGCGGGACCACTCAACATGTGAGAGTTCTTCCAGAACTTCAACATTGGCAGTTACAACCAATTTTGAAATCTGCCTCCACTCAGTGCCAAAATTTACCTTTGGAGGCACGCTTGAACCAATGCCGAATTTTACCCTTTGAGGCATGTTTTGAAAATCGTAAACAGAGCAGGAGTTTCCACTACGTCTTTGGAATGCGACTGAACTAAGATAGCGTAGGATGAATTTTAGAGTAGGCAAGTAGCCAGGGGAAACCCTAGAAATATTTTTGAGTTAAGTAGAAGTTTGTACGCCCTGTTGGGGTTAGCTGCAACATAGAAAGAAATTAGCTGTAAGGGAGAACTGCAAGTTAACAGGAGATCTCAGTTTTTGAATGACTGTAATTTGAATGTATTTTGTAGCCATTGGGCACTTGTGAATATAACAAGAGGGAAAATTGATCCAAATGTGTGTTGTGCAGTTGTGTTTACATTTTCATGTCTCTTCTGTTATTCTTGTGTCCCATAAACAAGTGAATGAAACGATGACTGTGAGTTTTCTAGTTTCAATTGTTTCTCTTCATTAAAGCTCTGCAAGGTGTGCATCGAGTGAGGAGAGAACACCAGGAGATCAGAAGGAATCTCTTTGTGAGAAACCCCTTGGATCTGAGTTATCAAAATGCCTTAGATGCAAGGAGTGCATGAGAATTTGAGGCCTACACAAGGCAAAGCTCAAGAGGAATAATGTTTCAGAGAAGCGTTATCGAGACCAGAAAAACCCATCTCCTAGGAAGAAGCGAAGAACGAGTCTTCAAAGACTTAGAAAATATTCTAAGTCTGAAGCAAGTAAAAGCTCAGGAGGAAGAACACCATCGAGCATTGGATCACGATGGAGAATCCCATGGGGCATCCGATTTGAGGTAGGAGCGCAGGCTTTAACATTGCATAGATCCAGGAGGGGAGATATCTAAGATCTGAACGGACGGTGGAGAGCTCTTGAGGAGAAATGCCAAAACCCCACAAGCTGTTGGATAAGGTGGAACTACGAGGAGGTTAGTGGCGAGGGCAAGTCTCTGAGATCTGAACGGACAGTGGAAATTCCTCGAGGAGAAACACTGAAACCTCGCAAGCTATTGGATAAGGTGGAGCTGCGAGGAGGTTAGCGGCGAGGGCTTCTTAACATCCAAAGCTCAGGATGGATAGAAACCATTGATCAAAGGCAGATCTGGACCATTGGTCCACATCACAATTTCGGGTATCACAAGTTGAAAGGATAGAGGCCCTTGTCTCCCAAAACCCTGAATCGCAAAATAGCGAAATAGCGAGGCCGGACGTGGGCCGTAGATCTCAGGGGTTATTGTGAGCCGTTGATCGAACACCAAGACATTTCGGCAACTAGGGATTCCAAGGAGCTGAGATATCCCTTGTACCCTGATTTTGCGAAACGAAAAAACCCGAAGGAATAGGCGCTGAGATCTGAGCCTAGCTAGAGATCACGTTACGAGCATACGAAAGAGGGCTAGCTCCTAGCTAGAGCCCTATTTCGGAATTTCGACAACTGGGGATTTGAAAGACAAAGGAGTGGGACACTTGAGTCGTGAAGTCCCGATCCACGATAAGCGCCCTTTCTGACTTAGTGCGAGGTCACAACGGAGGGCCACGTGGACTAAGGCTTGAACAGGGGGTAACCATCGTTAAGCCCTTTTTCGACATTTGGTGATTGAAGAGTCGAGGGTCTCTCCCTCGAGAAACCCCGAATTGCGATTCACGAAAGGCAGGAAGGATAAGAGTGCGGTCACGAATATTGGTCATGTGCGATGGGAGCTCACGCTTGGTTCTTGGTAAAGCCAATCGAGCATTAGTGAGGGACCTGTGTGTTCATTCAAAGGGTTCTAGTTTGGAACCAGAAGAGCCATTTCGGCTCCAGAACCAGAAGATCCTGACCGGGAGGTCATGCAGCCCTTTGGAGGGATAGGGGGTCTACATCAACTATCATGTTCTTTCTTTCAACAACTCCATTTTGTTGAGGTGTCCTAGCAATGGAGAATTGCCTTTTTATTCCATGATTGCTGCAGTGGTCCATAAATTCCTTTGAAGTGAACTCTCCTTCATTATCAGATCTCAAGCATTTGATTTTTGAATCCATTTCATTTTCAACCATTTCCTTGTAGATCTTGAAGTTTTCAAAACCTTCTGACTTATTCTTGAGAAAGAAAACTACGGTCATTCTTGTATAATCATCAACTAATAACATAAAGTATTTCTCACATTTTAAACCCTTTGTTGTAGTTGGTCCAACTAGATCAGTATGCACAAGTTCCAGTGGTCTTGTCGTTGAATATTCCTTTGATTTGAACCTAGTCTTTGTTTTCTTTCCTTGTTGACAATGCTTGCATAAAGTGTTGATTGGTTTCATGATCTGGGGAATTTCTTTGACTATTTCTCTTTTGCTGACTTTGACAAGGTTATCAAAATGTATGTGACCCATTATTCTATGCCATAGCCAACTTTCGTATTCCTTTCCTAGACAACAATGTTCATTTCCAATTTCACTTAACACATATGTGTTGCTTGAAGTTCTCGCAGCTGTAGCAATCAATTTTATTGAAACTTATTTTCTTATATCGCACTTTTGTTAATTGAAAGTAACTTTATGACCTTGGTCACACATTTGACTCACACTTAGAAGATTATGTTTCATATCTTCTACTAGTAGAACATTTTCTTCCTTTGTATTCTTGTTCCCAATTCTGACTATGCCTTTTCCAATGATTTTGGCTAAATCATCATTTCTGAAGGAGACTGATCCATATCTTTCCTTTCCTAATGTAAGAAACCTGTCTCTATCACCTGTCATGTGTTTTGAACACCCATTGTCAACATACCAACCACGTTTCTTCTGCATAGCTTTTAGACTGAGTGTTCATTCTTCATTGCTATACTGATCCTGCATTCTTATCCATGTGATTTTATGAGGTTCTTGTCTGTGACTGTTGTTATTCTATTGTGGTTCTCTAGGAGGGACTATCATTCTGCAATATTTGGCCGTGTCTAAAATTGTTACATTTGTAACATTCCACTTCAGTACTCAAAGATTAAAACCTGTTGTAACTTCTTCTCTGTGTTTCACTAGGCCTTCTTGGATAACCCCTTTGTGTATGACTTTCAAAGTTGTTTTTGTTCCCTTTGTTAGCTCTGCAATTCACAACTTTATGTCCAAAATTATTAAATGCATAACATAAACCAAAAAAGATAGTTTGATACATGGGAGTTGAAGATATTCTAAAAGGAAGTACTCTTATAAATTCTTCTTCTTCCTGAGGCCTATCTGTTGGTTGTTGATTCTGAAATCTGAATCTTCTCAGTGGAGCAGTGTCCCTGTAATCTTCCTTCTAGATATTCCTATCCCCCTTGATTGTTTCTGCAAAGCTTTTTGGATATGTTTCTTGCTCTATTGTTTTCGGTCTTGATCCTTTTTCTGTCTAATTGTATCCAAGTCCGAACTTGTCATGATGAGATTTTTGACTGCTGATAATGTCATCCAAAACTTTTAAGCTATTCTGCATATTTTTATTTTTAAGATCCTTTCTTAATGTGACAATATTTGCTTCCAAATTTCCAATGATCTTGTCGTTTTCTTGTAGCTGTTCTTTGAAAGTTTCTTCAATTATTTTATCTTCTTCTATTTGAACCTTCAAATTTGTGATCATTTGTTCTAGTTCTTGAGTGTCTTCTTTCTTGTCTAATTTTGCTTGTAGTTACTTGTTTTTCTTCTTTTCTCTTCTGATAACTTCTATGACACACATTAATTCCTCTCGGTAGTCAACTTCTGCCTCTTCAATTTCTTCTTTGACTTCTTCATATTCTTATTCGGAGTCTTATTTATCATATTCTTCTACTACCATGAAGAGAACTATTTCTATCTCACTGTCACTAACTTCATCTTCATCTGATGATTAGATGTCTTGTTTGGTGCATAATATTTTCTTGAAAACTTTCTTTGTGGTTCCTTTGCCTTTATATGTTTGTTTGCCTTTTGAGTAACCTTCATTATTTCTTTTTTTATTATAAGGACATTTGTTAGAAAAATGACCAATACCATCAAAATAAATTAAAGGAAGTTTACATCTATACCTATCGTTGGTTCCCTTGTTCAATCTTTTGACAAAGTTGGCCACTTCTTCATCATCTTTCGAGATGTCACTATTGCTGCTATGTTCTTCTTTTTTGCTTCCCTTTTGCATTGAAGTTTTGGATGCTTTGAAGGCTGCTTCTTTTATATCTAGATTTTCCTATTCAGTTCTCATTTCATATGATGTGAACATTCCATGTAATTCATCCATGCTTATTGAGTTTAGATCTGATCTTTCTTCTAGTGCTAATATCTTAGGGTCAAATATCATAGGAAGAGATCTTAGTACTTTTTGAACAATTACGAATTCTTTGATTTATTCTCCCAATCCTATGATTGCATTTATGGTTTCATCAACTTGTAAAAAGTAAGCTGCAATATTCTCATCTTCCTTCATCTTAAGTTGTTCAAACTAACCTTTGTAAGTTTGAATCTTTGCTACTTTGACTTTTGAATCTCCTTCATAAAAATTTTGAAGTTTGTCCCAAATATCTTTAGCGGATTTACAATCTGCAACTTTGGTGAATATAATTTCACTAAGACCATTTAGAAGTGCATTTTTGGCTTTGGGATTATTTTGACCAAGTTTCATTGCTTTGTCATTTGTTGGCGGAACTACTAGTGTTGTGTATCCATCTACAATTGATTGCCAAATTTCAAATCCCTGTGCCTGTATATATGTTTTCATCCTTATGCTCCAAAATGCATACTTCTGTCCATTGAACCATGGTATTCCATTTTTATACAAGTTGTTTCTCTCCATGATCTAACTTTTAGTGGTTAAACTAATTTCTGAAGGAACCTGCTCTGATATTAATTGTTGGATTACTGAGAGGGGGGGTGAATCAGTAATAGAGAAATTTAATCTTTTTTAGCCATATAATACAAGTGTTATATCAATGTAGCATTATCATACAATAACTACAGAGTAAATAAGCAATGAAAAAATGAACAATCATACACATACACAATACACTAGCGTTTTACGTGGAAACCCAAAGCGGGAGAAAACCACATAATGTTTTTTCTTATATGTCTTGAAGAATTACACTCATTGGAAGCACCAAATTCCTTTGTTTTCTAGATGCAACTGGAAGGAGGCTCCAACTCCCTTGTTTCTCAGGCTACAACCTGAGGGAAGCTCCGACTCCCTTATTCTCTAGCTACAACCAGAAGGAGGATACAACCCCCTATGTTCTTCGGCTACAACCAGAAGGTGGCTACAACCACTTTTCCTTGCCCCGTCCAACCGCTCTGAAGTAGAAGTAGAATGATGGAACCACTGTCACACTATCACTGTGATATATACCATTGTAAACCTGTACCAATAAATTTGAACCATGCATCAACCTGCACCTCAACCTGTAATCAACTTGTACCATAAACAAGTGCATCGACCATGCACCAACCTATACCAAACAACCTATAATCAATATGTACCATAAACAAGCGCAACCAACCATGTACCAATCATATGTCAACTACTCATCAAATATGAGTCATCAAAATGTACCAACAACATCAACTATACACCTCATGTATGTGCCAACTCATCAACTACTTGTCTCAACCATGTACCCAACATGTACCTTAACCAAAATCCCTCATCAATTTCATCATCCAAATATGATTTGTAAATATGTAATAGACCTAGTGTATATGATCACATACCTGCAAACCTTCCTTAACTTTCACAACAAGAGAATAGCATTTTCATCAACCTTTTCTTTAGTCTCACATTACTAGTTTGGGATTAGTCAACAACCCTAACTTGAAATAATCATAACTATGTACCTGTTATGAATAAAGATCTGAAAATAGTACACAATGTTCTTCATTTTTTTTTATGCAATTCCTCCAAGTGTCACTACTTGGAACCTCTTAGTAAATGATTTATATAAAAAATGGCACACCTTGCTGAATTATGGCTTATTCTAGAGAGTGACCTTGTAGAGCGTGCCCCACATGTAATATTTGTTGAATGGATCTGAAAATGTTACACTGAATACTACAGACTGTACTCTAACCAACACATTTGGTCTTACTGAATTTGGATTTTTTTATTAATAAGTTATGATGTTCTTACCCGAAACACCTGTTTTAGACTAGTTTCAGGACTAGCCACAAACCCTATTTTCCACGGAGTGTAAATCCAAAATGAAATGACCCACAAGATAAAATGTTTACCACAAATACTTGGATATGTGTCCTCAATGGCCTATCAATTTCACGATCTGAATCATTCTAGAACAAAATTTATTGTGAAAATGGTGAGATGACCTGTAAATAACATACCTTAGAAAACATCATCAAAAGAATTTATTCTCCCTTGAATTCCGGCCTTATTTTCTTCACCTTCCCTCTGAAATTATGATTAGATATCCTTTGGTTACCTCTGTCACCTATAGATATTCAATATTATCCAGTGTGATGTAAAATGAGAGAGCCTTGCCTCTTATTTATACTCTCCAAATATCTTCGTTAGAAGTATCTTCTAGGTCACTTAACCCATTTATAGGTGACTTAACCCATTTTCCTCATTTTTAGGGTTAACCACTTTCCATATTAGAAAGTTCTCCATTACTTTATCATTTAAATATTCCTCCTTGACTTTGTCACCTCACTTTATCATTTAAATAATCTTCTTTGATTTTGTCACTTCACTTTATTATTTAAATAATCCTTCTTGACTTTGTCACTTTACTTTATCATTTAAATAATAATTTATTCTTTGCAAGCTCTTTGACTTCTTTGACCTTTTGGGGCTTCAATCCAACATATGAGGGTCCTCCAACTTTGTAAGGCCATAACTCTCAAACCGTGAGGAGTTATGTGATGTTCCACATACTACCAAAAATGGCATGACATTTACTATCTATATGGAATAGTATTACCTTCAAATATATTAAAACTCATACCATTATACATGAAACAACATTGGGTCCATTACCCAAACCTTTGTGCTACTAGAATTCACTACCGTACTTTATTCAAAGGTTGACATCAATGACAACCAACTTTAATCAACATGAATACCATTGCATACCAATACCAATGCATAATAAACACCATTTCCAATATCATTGCATACCATAGCATACCAATGCATAACAAATACCATTACATACAAATTCCACTGAATACCATTGCATACCAATACCAATACCATTGCATACCAATGCATACCATTGCATACCATTGCATACGAATGCTTAATAAATTCCATTGCATACCATTCCCAATACCATTGCATACCATTGCATGCCAATGCATACCAATGCATACCATTTCATACCAATACCATTGCATACCAATGCATACCATTTCATACCATACCATACCATGCCAATTCATACCATTGCATGCCATTACATACCATTTCCAATGCATACCATACCATACAATGGTAAGGAAATGCATACCATATCATTGCCAATGCATACCATACAATGGTAAGGCAATGCATACTATACCATGCATAACAAGAATGGTATACCATACCATACAAGGAAATGGTATGGTATGCCATACCATACCATACCAATGCCAATGCATACCATACCATATTGTACCAATGCATACCATACAATGGAAATGCAATGCATACCATAGAATGGCAAGGCAATGCATACCATTGTCAATGCATAAAGTTTCCAATGCATACCATTGTCATTGCCTTTGCATACCATTTCCAATGCATAACATACCATACCATACCATAATATGCATACCATGCCATACCATACCATACCATACATTTCCAATGCATACCATACAATAACAAGTCAATGCATATCATACCATGCAAAAAAAACATCCACAATGATAATGAGTTTACTTACTAATTTATACTTAAACACCATTAGATTGTGGTTTTTCTCCATCAATAATATCTGATGCTCGTTCTTCATCCCAGTAGCATGGCCCATATTTGAAATCCTTACCAAGGAATTCACATAGGAAGAAAAATTCTTCATTCAATACATACCCTTCAGCCTTGTAACCCTCTGGATGTGCCTTTCATCAGACATATCCTTTTAGAGTTTTCATATACCTCTCAAAGAAAAACATCCACCTCATTGATACGACACCCGCCAATTCAATGTCATCAACTAGGTGCATAAGTAAATAGACTTGTAGGTCCATGAAACTTGTAGGGAGGTTAGAAAATACACAACACTCGTTCTTGCAATGTCAATGCTCCATTGTTTCCATCCATCTTCCTAATTGACTAACATTACTAATTACCAACATAATTCCCAACTCTATCCATCACTCATGCTTGGAGAAGGGGTTGAGGTCTAGATAAAGGGAAAATAAGTTATGCCATGTCCAATTTCCAACCCAAATAGACCCACATGCATCACTCAACTCCACCATTATACAACTCTTAATCAACCGCAAAGGAGGATTGAAGGTGAAGTGAGGAGGTTGACGCTAGTGTATTAACTTGTTATCCCATTGGTGTTACATGATAAGACGTGTTCATGTGAAGTCTGCTCAATATATAATTCTTACACATCCTGTGGGAGATAGGATGGTATTCCCCCATTTGAACTACAAAACCCCTCTTGTAACCTAGTCCCTTTCACTATCATCACACTTTGCATGCAGTTACAAGTACATATCATTTTTTTTTGTTTAAACACACGAGTGCTCTACGAATGGAACTAAGTCAAAAAATTTGTTACATGGTGACTAAGCAACTCATAAATAATTTTAACTTAGGCGCTAAATTAGGTGCAATTTGTGCCCCATTTAGCACCCCAACATGATTACATTTTTGGCCACTACTAGACAATAATGGCACCCAATTTAGCATCAACTATTCAAACAAATCGAAAAAATAAAAAAGAGCGCACACGCAATGAAAAACAAAGCATTCACCATTGTGCATTCACCAATATTGCAAATAATTTGACAATGTAAATCATTCGACATTCACCATTAGAACTTCTACGTAGATTTCTTGGAACTTGGAAAATCGAGGGAGCTTGAAAATCGAGGGAGTTTGATTTCTGGGTGTGATTTGGCCTCTAGCAGTCAATAATTAATTTTTGCATGTCATTCACTCCTTACCAAAGACTAAAATAAAACCCATGTCCATCCACTTCACATTACTGATGTTTATAACAGTTAGAGGGAAGGGAGCAAAACGTACAGAGAAAAGAGAAGGAATTTTTCATAGTTTGGAGGAAAACAATTCGCCCTAGGATGCCAAAAAATGTCAAACAACAGAGGGAAAAGAGAAAAGAGATATGATTCTTTCCAGAATGAGGTATTTCATACTCAATTTATAGATTTGTACATGTTTCCATTGCTTGTTTGAATTGTATTTTTTATTTTTTTATTTCATAATTATAAAAGAAGAAATTTCCTCTATATATATAGGGTTTATTTTTTTTATTTTTAAATTTAAAATAAGAAATTTATTGTATATATATAGGGACATTACAGTGATAAACTGAAAGAGGAAATGGCTCTTATATTGGGGGTATAAGAAATGAAGAAACTGGAAGGTATGGACTTGTCCATTCTTGCCAAATACATGGAAGAACGATCTACTAAAGACGCTGAAACAATCCAACCAAAGCAACCCTGTCAAAGGGAATCGATTGATTCCCCATAAACTCTTGGATCATGCAAAAGATCAAAAAGAAAATCAATCACAATAACCTCTAAGAATGTGGAACATGGAGCAGAGACGTCCAATGTCCTAACTACTCCCGGGACATAGATTTCTTCCACCACCAGTACATTTTATGCATATTACATTGGTACATACAAAACCAAGGTAGAATATGATGTTGTCTCCGGGAATATCAAAATGACAGATGCTGAGAAAATTTTCATGCATAGGTTGAAGGAATAGTGCCTTCAACACTTCAAAGAGAATCTACATCTTCCATTCTTGAAGATACCCATGCACTTTCAAAAAGCAGTCATCCATGACATGGATATTGAATTGGGGACAGGTTGGTCAGTAAAGAAGATAAAAAAACAAATGACTTGAAATTGCAAGAGATTTAATTGTAAGAGCTTGGGATTTTCTTCACAACTTTATAACTTTTACTTAACTTCTTCATCATAGGAAAGGTTTTCCTTGGACAACACTTCAAGGAATCACATCCACTCCACAAGGAGGATTATCCCATCATTACTTAGGTGTTATACCATCACTCCAATCCAGGAGGACCACCTTATCATTGTCTAGGTGTTATAGCATCACTCCAATCTAGGAGTACCACCTTATTATCATCTATGGTGTTACACCATCACTCCAATCCAGGAGGAACACCATATAGTTATCTAGGTGTTATAACATCACGCGAATATGGAAGACCACCTATCGTCAACTCCACTCTGGAGGACCATGGTGTTATAACATCACTCCATCCAGAGGACCACCATATCATTATCTAGGTGTTATAACACCACTCCAATCCAGGAGGACCACCTATCGTGAAATCCAGTCAGGAGGACCATGGTGTCATAACATCACTCCATCCGGAGGACCACCATATCATCATATGGGTGTTATAACATCACTTCAATCCAGGATGACCATCCTACGGATACTCAACTGGCCTCGTCACATGCACGTTAGCCAACCTAATCTATGGTGTTATAAAATCACTCAATCCGGAGGACCACCATATCATCATATGGAGTTAGCCAACCTACTAGATTTGTGGTATGTGTGCACCCATACCATATTGGACATGTCTTGCACAACGAGGGGTAGCTAATCCCTTAGGCAAGCACTCTGAGTCGTAGCTCAGGTCATGGTCTAACCTTTAACAATGTGAGAGTGTCTCAAGTGAACTCATCACAGTACATCGAGATGTCCACAACAAGGATCTCTCCATCAGTCTGTCAACTCGCCCAATCTCAAGAGTCACTTGGTTGTTAGAGGTGAAAATTCTCAATTAATATTAGGCCAGAGAGGTGAAATGTGTCTACAAATGACTTCAATTGTTGGAACTCTAAATAAGAAACATGTGTAGCTAGCTAAAATTATTTCAAAGTATCTTTATCAGTAAGTACAACATCATGTGGGGATGCTAATTGATCATCAACGAATTGGATCTTATTGAACTTAGCTACTTGATCCAAAGGGTTGGAGAGCACATGAGCTTCATTGTTCATCTATAAGATCATCTCCCACAACTCTTTCATTATTGATCCTATTGCTAAATAACCCCCATCCAATCTTGGACTGTGTTTTATATCATCTATCTCTCCTCCATATCTCTCTATAATTGTGCTTGTGCATTTTGTCCTTCACTAATGAGGGAAACTACCACAAGCCCTTACAACTATTAGTCATCATGGTTAGGCTCAATATCTAAATATACCTATAGAGAAAGTGTTTATTTGTACAACTACCTCTAAGAAGAACAAGTAGTATCTAATGCCTTAACTAGTGGACACTTTGGTGCAAAGCCTTCTAACTCTCAGGTAACCTATTTTAGCTTGAGCCATAGGTTCTCTAAACGAACCCATACTCAAAATATTGCTCCAAGTATTGTCTTGTTTGTATCTGTAATGTCCCCTTTCGCTTAAGAACCAGAGGCCAACCCACCAGCTTATTTGATTCCCGTAGGTTAGGTTGGGAATTTTAAAAAAGGGGGAATTAATTAATGGCTTATATCACTTGGGAAAAAAAGTGCAATTAAGTGGCGGTATTAAGTCATTTAATATTGAGGATGGAATAAAGTAATAAAGTCAAATAATTAAATAAAGTGACTTTATTAAATAATTTATGGGAAATTAATAAACATCTCAACGGATAAATATAAAAGGGAAAAAAGAGGAATTGTCCAAATTATTGATTATCATTATCTTTTGGAATTGGAATTGAAAGCTCTCGTGTCTTTTTTTGGAGTTGAGGATGCAAACCCTCGGTGAAAATTGGTTTCGATAGGGAATATATCTATCCTAACCAAGTATATCATTCAGATCTATGGTTGGTACTTCATTAGGGTCGAGGACGCAAACCCTCGGTGAAAATTGGTTTTGATAGGGAATATATCTATCCTAACCAAGTAGATCATTCAGATCTATGGTTGGTACTTCATTTGGGTCGAATTTATTCTCTTGAGATGGAATTTATGAGTTAATGTGTAGGTAGTCACGAGGGATAGCTCGATTGGCGAGAACGTGCGCACACTCTCCCAGGTTGGGGAGAGGTCACGAGTTCAAGCCTGGCTACGAGTCCCTCGGGCTGCTGCTTTCCACTTCCATATCATCCACTATGTGGGGAAGTATTGGGGTGGGTTCCCAGCAGGTTAATTTCCATTGCAAACAGATGTTTCTTTGGTATGGCACAAATCTCTCCTTTTGGATTGAGTCATTCATGGGCAAAAGGTCGACTTGTTTGATATGGCCAAGTTTAATGTGGAAAATCATTTGAGGAAGGGAAAAGAGGGTCGAACTACCTCCTTCAGATAGAAATCAACGGGTTGGGTCACTTCCTCTTATACCTGGTCAAGCCTGGCTACGAGTCCCTCGGGCTGYTGCTTTCCACTTCCATATCATCCACTATGTGGGGAAGTATTGGGGTGGGTTCCCAGCAGGTTAATTTCCATTGSAAACAGATGTTTCTTTGGTATGGCACAAATCTCTCCTTTTGGATTGAGTCATTCATGGGCAAAAGGTCGACTTGTTTGATATGGCCAAGTTTAATGTGGAAAAGCATTTGAGGAAGGGAAAAGAGGGTCGAACTACCTCCTTCAGATAGAAATCAACGGGTTGGGTCACTTCCTCTTATACCTGGTCCAAGATCTCTGTGGAAGGGGTCGAGACTTTGAATAAAGGGAGATCTGCAAGAGTGCAAGAAATCTATTTATCAGAGGATGAATTTATGAGACTGGGAGAAAATTTCTTCTTGTGGGTCGAGTGATTTAACAGTGGCTGAATATAATTACTAGATTGTGGATCAGAATCGTTCAGATTTCAATAGTGTACTCCATTGATAGTTGATTTTCTTGGAAGTTTCAATTTCCTTACAGATATGATTGAGTTTCTTAATGGTGGTGGTCGAGTTTGAAAGTGCAGAGTCAAGTTGCTTGTTGGAAGGTCGATTCTTCTTTTGTGGGATGCTTTTTTCATTGTGTGAGGGCGCAATATTTATAGAAGAGGAAAAATAACTCTGTAAAGGCCGAGTTCTGGGTCTTTATGGACTGATTTCGATTTCAAAACAGTGATTCCTCACTAATGGGCAAGTTTCATTACAGAGAGGCTAAATATTCAATTAGTGGGGACCAGTTAGTGGTGAGAAAAGACCAAATTCTGTAGGGAGAAATAGGGACTCTTCCCTTAACTATTTCTTGTGAGATGGGCACATTTCCTATGGTGAGAAGGGCGAATTAATTGGAAAGACTGAGTTACCTCATTCCTGGACAGTGTTCTGGCATTGGTGGCTCGATTTCACCCTTGTGCTCAGACTGAGGAGGCTCAAAGAAACAATATACAACATTGGACAATTTCCACTTCATGTGGGTCGAGTTCTCTATGTAAGGGCGTAGATTTTTGGGACTGCATTCATTGCTTTGTTGTGGACCATCTAGACAGTCATATCCAACCTATAAATTCTGGTATTTGCAAGATAATTTTTGTAAGTTTTGCAGCTGTGGTTATTTTATTATATGCTGAAATAAACAATGAACCTTTGTTGAGTTTACACTAGTATATATCCGTTGTCTTTTATGGTCCCTTCTATGTTTTTTATTGTAAAAATATTTAATGCATGGAAGGAACAATTTGGGCACATCTGGCATAATATTAAACATAGTTATCAACTTAACAAGAACTTTGACCTAAAAAACCCATATTTTTGCAGAAACAAAAAATGAAAATCAACTCCCAAATCGTTTCAAACATGACCTTCAAAACTCATACAATAGATACCTTAAAGTTAGCACCTAATAAAAAAGTGACACTACTTAAAGATTTTTTTTTTAAATGTTAAAATTATAGTTAATTACGACCTAATTGAAAGTGTGGTCTTGACAACAAATATCTATGCAAACAAAGAACCCTAAATAGTCACTTGAAAATTTATTTACTAATTTTTTTTTTAATTTACATTAAAAAAAATAAAGAGAAAATGAAAAAATATTCACAATTTGTTTTTTAAATGATGGAAAAAACACATTAAAAAAATATATTTAAAA
>ML785289.1:328183-345557 GCA_009831015.1 Picea engelmannii | reverse complement strand
TTATTTTAAAAAGCTAGAAAATGGAAGCTTTATTATCTTGCTATTGTATGTAGATGACATGCTTGTTGCAGGGTCTAATATGCAGGATATAAATGTGCTCAAGAAGAAATTAGCCAATTCATTTGCGATGAAGGATTTGAGTGATGTAAAGAAAATCCTTGGTATGAGAATAACAAGAGACAGGAAAAATCACAAACTGACATTGTCTCAGGATGAGTACACAGAGAAGGTGTTGGAGAGGTTTAGAATGCAGAATGAAAAACCAGTTAGTACAACTTTGGCCAATCATTTCAAATTAACTAAGGAAATGTGTCCCAAGACACAGGAGGAGATAAAATACATGTCCAGGGTCCCATATTCATCAGCAGTTGGCATCTTGATGTATGCAATGGTTTGCACAAGACCAGATATTGCACATGCAGTGGGAGTTGTGAGAAGATATATGAACAATACAGGTAAAGAACATTGGGAGGCATTAAAGTGGATTCTCAGATACTTGAGAGGTACTGCTAATCATGCATTATGTTTTGGAGGTTCAGAAACTATTCTACAAGAATATGTTGATTCAAATATGGCAGGTGATAAAGATAGCAGGAGGAGTACCACAGGGTATGTGTTTACTATAGGTGGAACAACAGTAAGTTGAATTTCAAAACTGCAAAATGTTGTTGCACTTTCAACAATAGAGGTAGAGTATGTTGCTGCTACAGAGGCTAGTAAAGAGATGATTTGGTTACATAGGTTTATGGAGGAATTGGGAAAGAAGCAAGAGAATATCAGGTTGTACTGTGATAGTGAGAGTGCCATTCATCTTGAAAATAAATCAACCTTCCATTCAAATACTAAGCATATACAGTTGAGGTACAACTTCATATGATCCGCCTTGGAAGATGGACATTTGAAGTTGGAAAAGATACACACTAGCCAGAATCCTGCAGACATCTTAACAAAGGGAGAAACTAAGTTCCTGCTCAGTTTCAGTTGGTCTTCAAGAATGAAGATGAATATGAGAAATTTTCTAGGTCCAAGAAGGTTCAGAGTCCAACATATACAATAGTGGTGGAGTTGTTGAGATCAGTCTCCAAGTGGGAGATTGTTGGTTGTGGAGCCTGATTATCTTCCTGATTTAGAGGTCTTTTCTTTGAGTCGTGTTTATACCCCATGAAGTATTTACACCCCAGAAGTATGTACACTTTTCCACACGGGGGAGTGCAGAGGGGGGTACCCCCTTTGCAGGGTCCATGGGGGGATATCCCCCCGACTGGGGGATCTAGGGTAAAGCAGGCCCCCAGTAGGGGTTCGGGGGCGAAGCCCCCAAAGAAAAAATAGACTTGTAAATGTATATTGTAATTTCATTGTAAATCTGGACCATTCATTATAAGGTCATAGATCTAACGATAGAGATTATGTTAGGGTTTTTTTCCCTAGAAGTCAACCCTCTTTTATGAGGGAAATGTATTGCGGAGATGGTTGATGGAAAATATTGTATTCTGAGATAAGAGACTATGAGAGAAAGAAAAGGAAGTTACAATGGGTTTGTTGTAGGTTGTATCCCTTCATATGATGGTTAATAATAAAGGAAGGACCTGGCAATTTCTCTGGTGGACGTAGCCCAGACTGGGTGAACCACGTAAAACTATGTCTCTATTATATTGTGTATCTTCTGTGTTTTGTTTCCGCATTTGTTTTATTTTATTACTCCACGGTCCTGTTTTTCTAATAATGTGGAAGGTGGTGGTTGGTGGAGATAAATACATGAACTCCGGGTTCGACCTTTTGTTGCTTGGTAACTTCTTTTCTTCCCTGTTTCTCGATCAAAAAATGGGAAAGATTTTGGGGTGCTCTTTTTTAATATACAACATGAAGTTAAATGCAGTTGGTGCTCATTAAATGCGACGTGACACCCAGGTACAAACCAAAAAATTTAGTGTGGATTCCTCTGATATGCATTAGACAAATTTGTGGGGAAGTCTCTAATGCATATCGAAGGACTTGGAATGAAGTATGTTAAAGTTCGTCGGAGGAGATAGCAACAATTACTCCGATGTATAGGAGGAGTTAATACGAAGTCAAGCGATTGAAAAACCTTCTTGGAGGAAAAATTAAAAGTGGCCTATAGTTATTGGCATGGTTGGAGGGAACTCCTATGATTTCACTGCAACGGAAAAAGCAATTAGAGCCTAAAATAGTGTCGAAATTTAGTGTATTTCAGTTCACAAATTGGACACCTTTTCTGGCACAAAACTGGGCGCAATCTGGACTGTTTATAATTGCACCAGATTTAGCGCAAGATTTAGTGCGAAGAAAATAGCACCATGAATAGCACCAATTTTAACGCTGTAAATAGCGCAAGGTTTAGTGCCATGAATAGCGCTGTAAATAGTGCCAAGAGTAGTGCCAGATGTTGCTTCCAATTTTTCTTATGATATGCCTTCCAATTTTGCTTCCAGGTTGGATTCTAGTTTGGCTTCCATTTTTACGCCCAGTTTTGCTTTTGATATGGCTTCCAATTTTGCTTCCATTTTGGCTTATGGTTTGGCTTCCAGTTTTACGTCTAGTTTTGATTCTAGTTTTTCTTCCAGTTTTTCTTCTAGTGTGGCTTCCAATTTTTCTTCCATTGTTGCTTCCTTTTTTTCTTCCAAAAATGCTTCTTGTTTTGCGTACAATTATTAATTTAATATGTTTTATTTCAATTTAATTAGTTAAATATATCATGTATCTTAAATAACTTATATGATTATACAATAAGTCATATAAATGCATTTGAAATATTTTATAGGATAACATTTATAAATATTTTTTAAGGAAACAGACATCCATACAAATTAAAAACATCATTATACTTATTAAATCTCCATCAAAATAGAATCTACAACATCCAATATATATAAAATAACAAGATAATTATTATAACATGATCATCATTATAATTAAAACAAGTGAGTCAAATATCTATAATTTAAGTGAATTTGACAACATCCATCATGAGAAGTAAATCAAAACCATCATACGTAATAAATATGCATCCAAAAATCATCAACCACTTTCAATATATAAAAATTGGTGAGTCAATACTGATAATATTATCATCATATATAACTAAAACAAGTGAAATTCAAATATTCCAGTAGATCAACAATATGTGAAAATGATACATGTCCAACAGTCGACATAAGTCAAAATTATACATCATGTACAAATGATATAAATAAAAATGATAAATTATATCAGACAAAATGATACAAGTCAATATGATACATCATGTCCAAATGATATAATTTAAAATGATACATGTCAAAATGATACAACTCAATACTATGGTATTGGTGGCCGTGAAAATGATACATGTGGTAGTAACCATGAAAAGAGGAATTATAACAGTATATAAAAAAATGATCCATGATGCAGTCTATATGATCATGAATGTCACTGACTGGTACTAGCAACTACCTCATCATCATCATCACCATCATGATCATCATCATCATCATCATCATCATCATCTGCATCTGCATCGACATCGTCCTCACTGTCATTTGTATCTGTGTCATCCTGAGCATCATTTTCCATCTCATCATCGAACCCAATGTGATTTGGATCTATTTGATGAGGATCATCCATATCTTCTGGAAGATCCTTGTTCTACAAAAAAAAAACATTTAGAATGAAAAGTTATTATTTATTTCATGCAATAATTAATTTCTCTGTTTTATATATAATATTACAACATATGAAATGAAACAATAATCATATTACATCATTTCAATTTGAACATACAATAATAAAATTYCAAATAAGTTACAGATAAGATGTCATTYCAATGATGTAAAACATGCAACAATTCCAATAAATGTTAGTAAAGATCATAAAAAAAATTGTTATACATTTTAACTACCAACTGTAAATTCTATTACATAACCGTAAGTGCCAACTCTCTCCATTTTGTGCTATATATGATTATGTTTGACTATAAAATCCTTTGAGAGTTAACTGGTCTATATATCTTCTTCTCTTATATTTCACAAATGAATATTTTTCTAGGACATTTTGGCACTACAATATGCTTCAAAGGTCCTTTGAGAATTAACTAGTTTATAGGTAATTATAAATATGCTCTTGATACTTATTCAACTATACCACATCCAAATGTCAATCCTTCCAAAGAAAAAATTCAATACATCAAGCTCTAAAGGGTTGAAAATTATGACAGAAATGTAATAAAAGGTGTCAAGGTGTATTTTCTTGCCTTCCCTTGCCTTGTCTTGCAATGCCATGTCATTCCTTGCCATTCCATGTCTTTCCTTGCCTTTCCATGCCATGCCTTTCCATGTCATGCATTGCATTTACTTGCATTTCCTTTGCCATTCATTATCTTGTCTTACCATGCCATGCCATGCCATGCCTTGCCTTTCCATGCCATGCCATGTCATTCCTTTCCTTTGCATGCATTTCTATGTCATGCCTTTCCATGCCATTACTTGCATTTCCTTTCCTTGTCATGCCATGCATTGTCTTATCTTGTCATGTCATGCATTGCCTTGCCTTGTCATGCCATGCCATAACTTTCCTTTTCATGCCTTGCCTTGCCATGCAATTCCATGCCATGCTTTGCCTTTCCATGCCATGCCATGCCATGCCTTGATATCGTATGGTATGCCTTTCCATGACATGTCTCTCCATACCATGCCTTGCAATTCCATGCATTGCATTCACTTGTCATGCCTTGTCTTTCCATACCATGCCTTTCCATATCATGCCTTGCCTTTCCATGTCATGTCATGTCATGCCTTTCCTTTGCATGTCTTTCCATGCCATGCCATGCATTGCCTTGCCTTGACATGTGATGCATTTCCTTTCCTTTCCATGCCTTGCTATGGTATGGTATGGTATGCCTTTCCATGCCATTCCTTTCCATACCATGCCTTGCATTCACTTTCCATGCCTTGTCTTTCCATACCATGCCTTTCCATGCCATACCTTGCCATGAATCGTCTTTCCATGCCATACCATGACTTTCCATACCATGTCATGTCATTCCTTTCCATATCATGTCATGCCATTCCATGACTTTCTATGGTATGGTATGCCTTTCAATGCCATGCATTTCCATACCATTCCTTGCAATGTCATGCCTTACATTCATTTTTTATGCCTTGTCTTTCTATATCATGCCTTTCCATACCATGCCTTTCCATGCCATACCATGCCTTTCTATACCATGCCTTTCCATTCCATGCCTTGCCATTCCATGTCTTTCCATACCATGCATTTCCTTTCCATTCCATGTCTTTTCGTGTCATGCCTGGTCATGCCATGCTTTTCCCTACCATTCCATGCCATGTCATGCCATGCCATGCATTTCCTTTCATTGTCTTTCCATGCCATCCCTTGCATTTCCTTGTCCTTCCATGCCATGCCATGGTATGGTATGTCTTACCTTGCCTTGTTATGGTATGGTATGCCTTACCTTGGTATGGTATGGTATGGTATGCCTTGCCTTGTCATGCCATGCCATGCCATGCCTTGCTATGGTATGGTATGCCTTTCCATACCATGCCTTTGAATTCACTTGCAATGCCTTGTCTTTCCATACCATGTTTTTCCATGACTTAACTTGCCATGCCATACCATTCCTTTCCATGCCTTTCCATGCCATAGCGTGGCTCAGGAGCGGATGGACAATGTGGTCACCTAGTCCATGCCTAAACAAGTTTGTAACATCTCACGGAAGTCAAAAATGTTGCTCTATTAGGCTTTTATCCCCCAATAAGGTATTATCCAAGAGTCCCTTAAATGTTTTGGGATGTGACTTGAACCTGGGAATATACAAAAACAGAGACTTGGATTGAGGAACCGTCATCTATGTTGGATTCCTAGCATAGGATTTCAGCTACAACACCACTCACTCATGGGTCCCATGCCTGGGAGGATGCTTTATTCATCGATTTCAATAACTAGGGTTTCACCCAGTAAGAAACAATTTGACATTTGGATTAAGGGGTCCGATTTATGAAACTATCCCTTGGGATCTAATGGACAATGTGATCACCTAGTACATGCCTAAACAAGCTTGTAGCATCTCACAAAACTCAAAAATGTTTCTCTGTTAGGTTTTTATCCCCCAAGGAGGTATTGGCCAAGAGTCCCCGAAATGGTTTTGGATGTGACATGAAACTCGAAATATAAAAAAAACCAAGGCTCAGATTGAGGAATCATCGTTTCTTTTGGATTCCTGGCATAGGATTTCAGCTAGGGAACCTCTCACTCATGACTCCCATGCCTTAGAGTTTGCTTTATTCATTGATTTCTAGAACTAGGATTTCACCCAATAAGAAACAATCAAAATTGTGGATTAAAGGGTCCAATTTATGAAACCATCCCTCAGGAGCCGATGGACAATGTGATCACCTAGTCCATGTCTAAAACATCTTGTAGCATCTCACAAAATTAAAAATATTGCTCCGTTATTTTTTTACCCCCATGGATGTATTGGCCAAGAGTCCTCGAAATGGTTTTGGATGCGACTTGCAACTTGGAATATAATTAAAATCAAGACTCATATTGAGGAACCATCATCTTCATTGGATTCTTGGCATGGGATTTTAGCTAGAGCACCCCTCACTCTAGGGTCCCATGCCTCAGAAGTTGTTTTTTCATCGATTTTGAGAACTAGGGTTTTGATCAGATAGAAGCAATGCAACATTTGGATTTATGGGTCCAATTTATGAAACCATGCCTTGGGAGTGGATGGAAAATGTGGTCACCTAGTCCATGCATAAAAAATCTTGCAACATCTCACAAAACTCAAAAATGTTGCTCCGTTAGGTTTTTATGCCTTGAGGAGGAATTGGCCAAGAGTCCCTGAAATGGTTGGGATGTGAATTACAACTGGGCATAAAACAAAAATTGAGACTCATATTGAGGAACCGTTGACTCCGATGGATTACTGGGATATGATTTCAGCTAGATCACTCCTCACTCCCAGGTGTTATGCCTCGAAAGTTGGTTTACTCATTGATTTCGAGAACTAGTGTTTTGTTCAATTTGAAGCAATGCAACATTTGGATTAAGGGGTCCAATTTATGAAATCGTCCATCGAGAGCAGATGGACAATGTAGTCACCTATTCCATGCCTAAATAATCTTGTAGCATCTCATAGAACTAAAAAATGCTGCTCTGTTAGGTTTTTATCCCCCCAAGGAGGTATTGGCCAAGAGTCCCCGAAATGGTTTGGGATGTGACTTGCAACTGAGCATATAACAAAAAACAAGACTTGGATTGAGGAATCGTCATCTCCATTAGATTTAAGGAATAATATTTTAGCTAGAGAATCCCTCACTTCATGGTCCCATGTCTCAGAGGTTGCTTTATTCATCGATTTTGAGAACTGGTGTTTTGCTTAGTAAGAAACAATGCAACATTTGGATTTAGGGGTCTAATTTATGAAACTGTGCCTCGAGAGAGGATGGACAATGCGATCACCTAGTCCATGCCTAAACAAGCTTCCAACATCACATGAAACTAAAAAAAAATTCTTCGTTAGGTTTTTATGCCCTGAGGAGGAATTGGCCAAGAGTCCTTGAAATGGTTTGGGATGCGACTTACAATTGGGCATAAAATGAAAACTGAGACTCAAACTGAGGATCTGTCAACTCCAATGGATTAGTGGGATATGATTTCATCTAGAGCATCCCTCACTCTCGGGTGCCATGCCTTGAAAGTTTCTTTAATCATTGATTTTGAGAACTAGTGTTTTTCTCATTAAGAAGCAATACAACATTTGGATTTAGGGGTCTAATTTATGAAACTGTGCCTCGGGAGTGGATGGAAAATGTGGTCACTTATTCCATGCCTAAACATTCTTGTAGCATCTCACGAAACTCAAAAAAAATTCTATGTTAGGTTTTTATTCCCTGCGGAGGAATTGGCCAAGAGTCCTTGAAATGGTTTGGGATGTGACTTGCAAGTAGGCATAAAATGAAAATTGAGACTTGGATTGAGAAAACGTCAACTCTGATGGATTACTAGCATAGGATTTCAGCTAGAGCACCCCTCACTCTCGGGTGTCATGCCTCAAAATTTTATTTACTCATTGATTTCAAGAAATAGTGTTTTTCTTAGTTTGAAGCAATGCAACATTTGGATTAAGGGGCCAAATTTATGAAACTGTCCCTTAGGAGAGGATGAACAATGTGGTCACCTATTCCATGCCTAAAAATTCTTGTAGCATCTCACGGAACTCAAAAATGTTTCTCCGTTAGGTTTTTATCCCCTAAGGAGGTATTGGCCAAGAGTCCCATAAATGGTTTGAGATGCGAATTGCAACTGGGAATATAACGAAAATCGAGACTCAGATTGAGGAACCCTCATCTCCATTGGATTCCTGGCAGAGGATTTCATCTTGAGCACCCCTCACTCTCGGGTCCCATGCCTCAAAGGTTTCTTTATTCATTAATTTTGAGAACCTGGGTTTTTCTCAGTAAGAAGCAATGCAACATTTGGATTTAGGGGTCCAATTTATGAAACCGTGCCTCAGGAGAGGATGGACTATGTGATCACCTATTCCATGCCTAAACAATCTTGCAACATCTCATGAAACTAAAAAATGTTGCTTTGTTAGGTTTTTATACCTTGAGGAGGAATTGGCCAAGAGTCCCTGAACTGGTTTGGGATGCGACTTGCAAGTGGGAATAAAACAAAAACTGAAACTCGGATTGAGGAACCATCGAATCCGATGGATTACTGGGATAGGATTTCAGCTAGAGCACCCCTCACTTCTGGGTGCCATGCCTCGAAAGTTTCTTTACTCATTGATTTCAAGGACTAGTATTTTTCTTAGTAAGAAGCAATGCAACATTTGGATTTAGGGGTCCAATTTATGAAATCATTCCTCGAGAGAGAATGGGCAATGTTTTCACCTATTCCATGCCTAAAAAAGATTGTATAATATCACATAACTAAAAAATGATGCTCTGTTAGGTTTTTATCCCCCAAGGAGGTATTGGCTAAGAGTCCCTAAAATGGTTTGGGATGTGACTTGCAACTGGGAATATAATGAAAATCGACACTCGGATTGAGGAACCGTTGTCTCCATTGTATGTCTGGCATAGTATTTTAGCTAGATCACCCCTCAATCCTAGGTTCCATGCCTCGAAAGTTTCTTTACTCATTGATTTCGAGAACTAGTGTTTTTCTCAATTTGAAGCAATGCAACATTTGGATTAAGGGGTCAAATTTATGAAACCGTTCCTCGAGAGAGGATGGACAATGTGGTCACCTATTCCATGCCTAAAAAAGCTTGTAGCATCTCATGGAACTAAAAAATGTTGCTCCATTAGGATTTTATCCCCCAAGGAGGTATTGGTCAAAAGTACTCGAAATGGTTTGGGATGCGACCATCAACTGGGAATATAAAAAAACCGAGACTCGAATTGAGGAACCGTCTTCTCCATTGGATTCTTGGCATAGTATTTTAGCTAGATAAACCCTCACTCCCGGGTTCCATGCCATGAAGATTGTTGTATTCATCTATTTTGGGAGCTAGGGTTTTTCTTAGTAAGAAGCAATGCAACATTTGAATTTAGGGGTCCAATTTATGAAACCATGCCTCGGGAGAAGATGGACAATGTGATCACCTAGTCCATTCCTAAAAAATCTTGCAACATCTAACAAAAATAAAAAATGTTGCTCCGTTAGGTTTTTATGCCTTGAGGAGGAATCAACCAAGAGTCCTTGAAATGGTTTGGGATGCAACTTGAAAATGGGAATAAAATGAAAACCGAGTCTTGGATTGAGGAACTGTCGACTCTGATGGATTATTGGGATAGGATTTCAACTAGAGCACCCCTCACTCCTAGGTGGCATGCCTCGGAAGTTTCTTTACTCATTGATTTTTAGAACTAGTGTTTTACTCAGTAAGACGCAATGCAACATTTGGATTTAGGGGTCCAATTTATGAAACTGTCCCTCGGGAGAGGATGGACAATGTGGTCACCTAGTCCATTCCTAAATAAGCTTGTATCATCTCACATAACTCAAAAATGCTTCTCCGTTAGGTTTTTATCCCCCAAGGAGGTATTGGCCAAGAGTCCTTGAAATGGTTTGGGATGTGACTTACAACTAGGCATATAACGAAAACCGAGACTCATATTGAGGAATGATCGTCTCCATTGGATTACTGGCACAGCTAGATCACCCCTCACTCCCAGGCCCCATGCCTCGGAGGTTGCTCAAGAAGAGATCCAAATTCGTGGAAGATGAATTTTATAGCACTCAGTACTGTAGATGAATAATATGTCACAGTCAATGACATGAGTCCTGGAAGCAGTGAGGCTTCAGAGGATTCTCACAGGATTTCATCTAAGACATGGTACAAATGAATCAACCAAGCTTTAGCACACAGACGAGCAGATCAATCATGAGCCAAAAATCATTTGTAAGTATCTACCACATGTGATGGAATGCATAAGAAAACAATCATGCAACGTAATGGGTAGCACTTCCAATTATGGCATAAGTATGATAGCTCGATCTATTAAATAAAGGGTAAGATGAAGGTACAATCACCTTTTACAATCTATCCATATCCCTCTAGAATTAAAATAATAGAGGTCTAGTATTCCCTCATTTACCTATCTTTCCTCCCAAGTTTAAATAGATATCAGATGTATTGATCATGTTTGATTATGTCAAATATGATCAATAATTATTACATTAAAATATTGATCTCTAGTGAGGCCCTCCTATGATTTGTGAGTGTGATGGGCGTGTTTTCCTTCTATGGGATATCATGGGTCTATGTCCATTTGTGTGATGTCCACCAGTGATTGGGGTTGGTCTTCATGTGTGAGGTCAACCTCGTCTTGTTGGGCTGGTGGTTGTGCCATTAATGGTAGTGCAGGGAGAGAAAGTTCAAGGGCGTGCACTATAGGTAAAGTTGTGGTGCAACTCTTTGTGTTTGTTGAGAGAATCACTTGTGATTCTATGCTTGGGTGGGGAAAAATTGGTGATGGAATGGTTTATGGATTCTTGGAGAGGAGCCTCTATGTCAAAATATTGACCAATTGGGTGATGCCCTATACCACTTCATCCCCTATCTAGCTCAATTTTTTCACTATGATGATGATGGGAATTTGGAATGCCAACTTGGTGGGTGTCAGGGCTATACATAATGATCCCACCCCAAATACATGACATTGGGCCGAGAGTGTCTTCTAAACCAAAAGATTGGGATTCATCATATGGGTTTATCTCCCCATTCTTACTCCCATCCAATATTAATGGCTGGGACAGTTTCAGTGAGGGGGTACCAAAGGCCTCTAGGCCCTTAGATTTTCAAGGGGAAATAGACACTCCCTCTGGATACAAGCACCAGAAGAGGAGTAAGTGCATTGGGATCTCATTGGACACTTCAAATCTCATATTCGGAGAAGATTTATCTTTGGCTGAGGTTGTGGAGATGGTCGATAAATTTGTGGTGGGGAAATCCTATGGCCGTCACTTTAGTGAAAAACCCTAAAATATTGGGTGAATTTTTCTTTGGGCTTGACTTACAACCCCCCCCCTCAAATCAGGCAAATATCATGGGGGTGGTTTCTGATCATCTTTGCAGAGGCCGAACAATCTTCCTGTGCCCTATTTGAAAGCTAGACCATTGATTCATCCCAGTGCTTCTAAAACTATGGGATCCCACTTTCGATGCATCCTACGAAAGAATGGAATATTTTCCCATTTGGGTTCATCTTCTAGGGCTTCCGCCTCATCTCTGGTTAGTGAAGTTTTTTCAACCTATAGGTAATTTGTTGGGAACTTACTTGGATGTTGAGTTCTCCTTTTGAGAGATTGGGGATATGGCTCTGGCACGTATACTAGTCTCATTAAAAATACGTGGAGGTTTGCGGAAAGAACTCAACATCACGGAAAGGGGAAGATCCAGGACACAAATCCTCGATTATGAGGGCATCCCATTTTGATGTCGTAGATGTCATGCTCATGGAAATATTCTCAAATACTTCCCTCAGCCTTATCGTAGGTGCTCAAACTCTTATCGCCCCCCCCAAACTGAGGCTCAACATGGATCGATTTCTCTAGCTGGATCGGGTTCCCTATCTACCTCGTCCTCCTCAAGATCTCTTCTTACTCCTAGGAAGTATACACGTGGGCTCTCTACAGCCTCCAGTTGGAAGAGTACTCGACTCTGGATGGCATGAACAAGGTATGGCTCCTTCTTCGACACTGTCTCATGCACCCTTTATTTCTCAAGGAACTCTCCAGATGCCCTCCTACAATGCTTTTTTAGGTATGAATTATTCTATCCCTCTATATGTACATGATCCTTTACAATATTTTAAATTTCTCAAGCTCGACAACCCCTCCTCCCTACTTGACCTACACTCCCCTTTTCTATCAACCCTACAAAAATCTTGTTATACCCCTCATGTCACTTTCCCCTCCATAGCCTCTTACGTCCTTCTCTTGCCGCCCCACTCGGGTCCCCTCTCCTCAGTATCTAGTGATGATCCCTCTTCTGAGATCTCAGAGGAATGAACCATCATTTTTCACCTCAGGAACAGGACTATGCTTGGCCCTTCATCGAAACATCATGGCCTTGGAAAAAATCCCGACTCTCATTTACAAGAAAAAGGTCGGGGGCGTTCCTCCTTCCTCTCAAAGGCACAAAAACATTCCCTAATTGATATCACTTCAGGTAGAAAATAGACTATTGTTGGGGTACTTAGAGCATTACATACCCCGGGCGAGGTTTCCCCGTGAAACTACTCTCTTTCAATTGTAGGGGTTTGGTGATCCCCCATAAGAAAACCACCCTAAAAATATTTGTTTTCACTCACCAACTGAATATTATACTACTCTAAGAAACAATGGTAGATTCTACAACTGCAACCATTACCCTTGAAGCTATGCTCCCAATATGGCATTTCTCGGGTATTGAGGCTAATGGAAGATTGGGTGGTTTGATAACTGGATTAATTTCTCGTTCCATTAAACTCTTAAACGCTTGGGCCCTAAACTGTTGTCTTAAGGTGAACATTTTTGTGGAAGGTATGGGAAAGGAATTCAAAATTCTGAATATTTATGGCCTCTATACAAATATGATTCCTTTTTGGGATTCTCTTTTCAAGCTTGATTTGTTGAAGGCTGATAATCTCATTCTCGGGGGAGACTTAAATTTTTCTTTGGAATTTGTGGAGGTTTAGGGACCAACTGATCACCCAGACCACCTTTCCACTATGTTCTCCCATCTTCTGTCATCCAACAACCTTCTTGGTGTTTCCCCCCAGAGGCTCCGCCCTACATGGAGAAATATGAGGACATGGGAAGCTAGGGTATCCAAACACCTAGATCGATTCCTAGTTTCAAAAAAGTTGACAGAGTCTCGCTTTAAAGTTAGATAGTGAATCGGCTCTGGGGGAGAATCCTATCATTTTCTAGTTTGGCTGGAAATGAAAAGCGGGCCAGATAAGCTGCCATCCCCTTTCAAATCCAATGCCTCCTAGATATCTGATGAAAACTTCCAAAACATGGCAAAGGAAAAATGGATTCCTTATGACCCTTTCTCGAGCTTTTGGTTGCGCTGCATTTTGCAGACAACCTCAAAATAATTAAACAATTCGTGATCCCTTGGGCCCAAGAAAAAAAAAAAAGGAGGAACAAGAACTTGAGCACAGAAGTTAATATTGAACATTTTTATCATTCGATCGATTTGGGGGTTGTGTCAAAAACCTCGCGAGAAACTCTAAAAATACTTGAATGTAGGCGTAGGAAGTTGTTGGATGAGAAAGAATCGACCTAGAGACTGAAAAGTTAGTCTATTTGGATGGATAAGGGGGATGAGAATACCAAATTATTCCATGCTTATGCAAAAGGACGAAAATCCACAAACAAAATTTGGAAACTCTAAGACCAGGAAGGCAGGATGGTTTCAACATTCGAAGGACTGGCCGAGATGGGAAAAAATCACTTCAAATCCCTATTCAAGGTAGAGAAAAGAGAAAATATTGTAGGTATAGTTTGGTTAGCTCTTTATTACCCCAGGTTTGTGGATGAAGAAGGGAACAAAGATATTTTTCGTGGAATTCAATGAATACGAACTAAAGGAGACACTCCATAGTTTCCATAAAGATAAGAGCCTGGGGCCAGATGGTGGTCGATTGAATTTTATATTGGATTTTATGAGCTGTGAGGATTTGATCTCCTCCATGTAGTCAAAGAATCCAGAAGGAATGGTAGGATACATGCCCCTTTCAACTCAACTTTCTTATCTCTTATTCCAAAGACGGATGAACCCCTTTCTTTTGATGAGTTCAAGCCTATCTCTCTCTGCAATTGTATATACAAAATAGTGGAAAACATCATTGCAATATGCATAAAACATGTCCTATTGGCCTCTATATCAAAATAAAAATTTGGTTTATTGAATGGATGACAGATACACAAATCCATTGGAGTGGCCTAGGAAGGATTACACAGCCTCATATCCTCCAGGGAAAAAGGAGCCATCCTAAAGATAGATCTATCAAAAGCACTTGATCATGTTAGTTGGTATTTTATCAGGCTACTACTTACACACTTGGGGTTCAAGGTTCCCTTCATTAAATGGATCATGGCTTACATCTCCTCAGTCTCCTTTGTTGTCCTTATAAATAGGGCAGCCTCACCCTTCTTCACTTTGGAAAGGGGCCTGAGGCAGGAATGCACCCTCTCTCCGCTACTTTTCCTATTGGTTTCAGAAAGCCTAAGTAGAGCCATTGGAATGGCCTAATCCTTGGGATATTTCCAAGTAATTCAGACCTCTTCAATTTTTTGTATCGCCCATTTACTTTTTGTAGACAATGTGCTAATGTTTTGCAGTGGAACACCCAAGGATGTCGAAAAATTAGCTGACATGCTCAATCTATTTTGGGCAGCTACTGGGATGGTTATAAACCCACAAAAATCCTCCTTAACTATAATTGGTTTCGTTGAAGAGGTAGAGGACATTTACAACACTCTCTTTCCTTTCCTGACTTAGGACCTCTCTCTAGGTATCAAATAAATCAGTTTTCAACTCAATGCAAATAACTACCAAAAAGAAGACTGGCAATGGCTCTTGGCCAAACTTGAGAAGAGGCTAAATGTATGGAGCTTTCGGTGGCTCTCTTAGGCAGACAGATTGACCTTGACTAAATCAGTTCTTAAGGCCATTCCAGTTTACTGGATGTCTCTTTCTTGGATTCCCAAAGGGATTCTGGAAAAGGTCTGACGTGTTTTCTTTCGGTTCATATGGTTAGGGTATAAAAAACATTTCACTTTGCCCTGGGAAAAATGGGAACTTTTGGCATGTCCAAAAGACTTGGGTGGTTGGGGCTTAAAGAACATTTTCATCTTCTCAAAAGCATTGGCTACCAAATTCTGTTGGAGACTTTTAACAACTACCAAAATCTGGTCACTAGTGGTGGAACACAAGTATATTCAACCAGATTCGCTAGGAGATTGGATCCAAAGGAATGATAAGTCCACACATAACTGCTCAATTATTTGGAAAGCAATCCTTCCATGTGGTAGGTGATGGTTTGGCATGGAAAGTAGGTAGGGGGAACCAAGTCCGCGTTGGGATGGATCCTTGGACAGGGATCAGAAACTCTCATATTCTACCACAGGTCATGTTAGATCAATTACAGCTTCAAGGTTTCCTCTATCTAAATCAAATTGCAGACCTAAACAAACATTTGGAAACATGGATGGCACAATTATGCTTCACTTGGATTGGATGGAGGTTTTCACATACATTGGGACAAATATATTTTTTCTCTTCGAATGGGTCATATTAGGCTCATGGACAGGGAAGATGAACTGGTTTGGAAAAAGGCTTCCCACGAGGTATACACTCCAAAACTGGGCTATATAGCATTGAATATTGACCTCCTCCAAAGAGATTCATGCTGGTGGTGGAGTAGACTGTTGAAACTTAATTCCCCCCTAAAAACAAAAATAGTCATGTGGTCTGCTTTGTTAGACAAGGTCCCCACTTGGGAAAAGATGAGAAAGCGCCAGATTGTTGGGTCAGGATGGTGTCCTCTATGCAAAGCCAAAAATGAATCCATTGCACATATTCTCATTTTCTTCCCTTTCACTATGAAAGTTTGGACTAAAGCTTTCACCCTCTTGAGACAACCTTGTGATTGGAATGGGCCTTCTCTTGAGTCGACTTGGAAAAATTGGGTACAAAACCCTGTACACAAGAAGATAAAAGCTTTACCTCTACTTATTAACTACGATATTTGGTTGGCAAGGAATTCAGCCATCTTCAAGGACAAAGAGATTGTTCCCTAAATTATTGCAACAAAACGTCTCTCGATCCTTGAACATTTCCCCCAAGAAAAGAACAAGTTTGTTATCCAAGCAACTCAGCTAGAACACATTGACTCTTCTTTGCCCTGGGCTTATTTTGATGGCACATCTCAAAGTCTTCTATGTGGGGGGGGGTTGTCTTATATTTATATTACTCACATTTCTTTAAAATAAAAATGGGGTTGGGACAAGGTATAAATAACTGTGCTGAACTCATGGCTCTACTTCTACTGCTAAAATTTACACGTGAGCAAGGGGTACACACCATTCAAATCTTCGGTGACTCCATGAATGTCATCAACTGGTCCCAGAAAATCCAACACTGCCACAATATTCTAATACTTCCCATTTTGGAGGAGATCTACAATATACTGGACACATTTGACTCTTTTGTTCTACGACACGTCTACAGGAACCAGAACTCAGTAGTGGATACTCTATCAAAGGAAGGAATTCCACTTCCCTTCGGACATTGGCATATAACCAAATCAGATGGAGATTCTTCACAAGGTTTCTACCACCATCCCTTCATCAACGAACCAACTCAACTACAACATTACAATGTTCTCTTTCAAACATGTTTTCAAAATTTTTACTTTGTATATACGTGACACTGGAGACGTTTTTTTTTTCCTTCTATCTCAACACTCAACAAACTTTATATATTTATGCTCTATGGCCTTTTGGGCTTGGATATTTACTGAACTGTAACTTTTGGAATGTAACTATCTATGGACATGAGGGAATCACTATATGCAATCATGTACAGGGCACATGATGGCTCTCGAGCATAAACCCTCAGACTCTTTATTTATCTTTACTGCATGTGCTCACCTTGCACCTACAAAATGTAATTTTGTCTCTTCAGATGAATAAAATTACGTTTTTTCCCGAGGAAAAAAAATAACCATATATAATATGGTTATATATATATAAAGGGTGGGATGATGCGTGACATCGCAACTGCGGTCGCCCAGTCGACAGACAGTCGACGCGTCGATTGTCTGCCAACCGAAAGGTCGTGGGG
>ML785289.1:301958-327779 GCA_009831015.1 Picea engelmannii | reverse complement strand
TCTCCCTACAGAATTTGGTCTTTTCTCACCACTAACTGGTCCCCACTAATTGAATATTTAGCCTCTCTGTAATGAAACTTGCCCATTAGTGAGGAATCACTGTTTTGAAATCGAAATCAGTCCATAAAGACCCAGAACTCGGCCTTTACAGAGTTATTTTTCCTCTTCTATAAATATTGCGCCCTCACACAATGAAAAAAGCATCCCACAAAAGAAGAATCGACCTTCCAACAAGCAACTTGACTCTGCACTTTCAAACTCGACCACCACCATTAAGAAACTCAATCATATCTGTAAGGAAATTGAAACTTCCAAGAAAATCAACTATCAATGGAGTACACTATTGAAATCTGAACGATTCTGATCCACAATCTAGTAATTATATTCAGCCACTGTTAAATCACTCGACCCACAAGAAGAAATTTTCTCCCAGTCTCATAAATTCATCCTCTGATAAATAGATTTCTTGCACTCTTGCAGATCTCCCTTTATTCAAAGTCTCGACCCCTTCCACAGAGATCTTGGACCAGGTATAAGAGGAAGTGACCCAACCCGTTGATTTCTATCTGAAGGAGGTAGTTCGACCCTCTTTTCCCTTCCTCAAATGCTTTTCCACATTAAACTTGGCCATATCAAACAAGTCGACCTTCTGCCCATGAATGACTCAATCCAAAAGGAGAGATTTGTGCCATACCAAAGAAACATCTGTTGTCTATAGTAAAGATTCAGCCAACATTTAATAACTTGGCTTCCATTCACCAAATAACTCCATCGCCCTACACATTAACTCATAAATTCCATCTCAAGAGAATAAATTCGACCCTAATGAAGTACCAACCATAGATCTGAACGATCTACTTAGTTAGGATAGATATATTCCCTATCGAAACCAATTTTCGCCGAGGGGTTGCGTCCTCGACCCTAATGAAGTACCAACCATAGATCTGAATGATCAACTTGGTTAGGATAGATATATTCCCTATCGAAACCAATTTTCGCCGAGGGTTTGTGTCCTCGACCCTAATGAAGTACCAACCATAGATCTGAATGATCTACTTGGTTAGGATAGATATATTCCCTATCGAAACCAATTTTCGCCGAGGGTTTGTGTCCTCAACTCCAAAAAAAGAAACGAGAGCTTTCAATTCCAATTCCAAAAGATAATGATAATCAATAATTTAGAAAATTCCTCTTTTTCCCCTTTTATATTTCTCCATTGAGATGTTTATTAATTTCCCATAAATTATTTAATAAAGTCACTTTATTTAATTATTTGACTTTATTACTTTATTCCATCCTCAATATTAAATGACTTAATACCACCACTTAATTGCGCCTTTTTTTCCCAAGTGATATAAGCCATTAATTAATTCCTCCTTTTTTAAAATTCCCAACCTAACCTACGAGAATCAAATAGGTTGGTGGGTTGGTGGCCTCTGGTGCTTAAGTGAAAGGGGACATTAGAGATACAAACAAGACAATACTTGGAGCAATAGTTTGAGTATGGGTTCGTTTAGAGAACCTATGGCTCGAGCTAAAATAGGTTACCTGAGAGTTAGAAGGCTTTGCACCAAAGTGTCCGCTAGTTAAGGCATTAGATACTACTTGTTCTTCTTGGAGGTAGTTGTAGAAATAAACACTTTCTCTGTAGGTATATTTAGATATTGAGACTAACCATGATGACTAATAGTTGTAAGGGCTTGTGGTATTTTCCCTCATTAGTGAAGGACAAAATGCACAAGCACAATTACAGAGAGATATGGAGGTGAGCTAGATGATATAAAACATAGTTCAAGATTGGATGGGGGTTATTTAGCAATAGGATCAATAATGAAAGAGTTGCGGGAGATGATCATGTGCTCTCCAACCCTTTGGATCAAGTAGCTAAGTTCAATGAGATCCAATTCGTTGATGATCAATTAGCATCCCCACATGATGTTGCACTTACTGATAAAGATACTTTGAAAGAATTTTAGCTAGCTACACATGTTTATTATTTAGAGTTACAACAACTGAAGTCATTTGTAGACACATTTCACCTCTCTGGCCTGATATTAATTGAGAATTTTCACCTCTAACAACCAAGTGACTCTTGAGATTGGGCGAGTTGACAGACTGATGGACAGATCCTTATTGTGGACATCTCGATGTACTGAGATGAGTTCGCTTGAGACACTTTGACATTGTTAAAGGTTAGACCATGGCCTAAGCTACGACTCAGAGTGCTTGCCTAAGGGATTAGCTACCCCTCGTTGTGCAAGACATTTCCAAGATGGTATGGGTGCACACATACCACAAATCTAGTAGGTTGGCTAACTCCAGATGATGATATGGCGGTCCTCTAGATGGAATGATGTTATAACACCATTGATTAGGTTGGATAACGTGCATGTGATGAGGCCAATTGAGTAGTTGTAGGATGGTCATCCTGGATTGGAGTGATGTTATAACACCCATATGATGATATGGTGGTCCTCCGGATGGAGTGATGTTATGACACCATGGTCCTCTTGACTGGAGTTGACGATAGGTGGTCCTCCTGGATTGGAGTGGTGTTATAACACCTAAATAATGATATGGTGGTCCTTCGAATGGAGTGATGTTATAACACCATGGTCCTCCAGAATGGATTTGACAATAGGTGGTCTTCCAGACTGGCATGATGTTATAACACCTAGATAACTATATGGTGTTCCTCCTAGATTGGAGTGATGTTGTAACACCATAGATGATAATAAGGTGGTACTCCTAGATTGGAGTGATACTATAACACCTAGACAATGATAAGTTGGTCCTCCTGGATTGGAGTGATGGTATAACACCTAAGTAATGATGGGATAATCCTCCTTGTGGAGTGGATGTGATTCCTTGAAGTGTTGGCCAAGGAAAATCTTTCCTATGATGAAGAAGTCAAGTAAAAGTTCTAAATTTGTGAAGAAAATCCCAAGCTCTTGCAATTAAATCTCTTGCAATTTTGAGTCATTTGTTTTTTAATTTTCTTTACTAACCAACCTGTCTCCAATTCAATATCCATGTCATGGATGACTACTTTTTGAAAGTGCATGGGTATCTTCAAGAATGGAAGATGTAAATTCTCTTTGAAGTCTTGAAGTCACAATTCCTTCAACCTATGCATGAAAAATTTCTCAGCATATGTCATTTTGATATTCCTGGAGACAACATCATATTCTACCTTGGTTTTGTATGTACCAATGTAATATGCATAAAATGTACTAGTGGTGGAAGAAATCTATGTCCCGGGAGTGATTGGGACATTGGACGTCTCTGCTCCATGTTCCACATTCTTAGAGGTTATTGTGATTGATTTTCTTCTTGATCTTTTACATGATCCATGAGTTGATGGGGAATCAATCAATTCCCTTTGACAGGATTGCTTTGGTTGGATTGTTTCAGTGTCTTTAGTAGATCGTTCTTCCATGTATTTGGCAAGCATGGACAAGTCCATACCTTCCAGTTTCTTCACTGCTTATACCCCCAATATAGAAGCCATTGCCTCTTTAAGTTTATCACTGTCATGTCCCTATATATGTACAATAAATTTCTTATTTTAAATTTAAAAATAAAAAAATAAACCCTATATATATAGAGGAAATTTCTTCTTTTATAATTTTGAAAAAAAAAAAAAAGTTACAATTCAAACAAGCAATGGAAACATGTACAAATCTATAAATTGAGTATGAAATACCTCATTCTGGAAATAATCAAATCCCTTTGCTCATTTCCCTTTGTTGCTTGACATTTTTTGGCATCCTAGGGCGAATTGTTTTCCTCCAAACTATGAAAAAATCCTTCTCTTTTCTTTGTACGTTTTGTTTCCTTCCCTCTAACTGTTATAAACATCAGTAGTGCGAAGTGGATGGACATGGGTTTGATTTTAGTCTCTGGTAGGGAGTGAATGACATGCAAAAATTAATTCTTGATTGCTAGAGGCCCAATCACACCCAGAAATCAAACTCCCTCGATTTTCAAGCTCCCTCAATTTTCCAAGTTCCAAGAAATCTACGTAGAAGTTCTAATGGTGAATGTCGAATGCTTTACATTGTTGAATGATTTGCAATATTGGGGAATGCTTTGTTTTTTGTTGCACGTGCGCTGTTTTTTATTTTTTCATTTTGTTTGAATAGTCGACGCTAAATTGGGCGCCATTAGTGTCAACTATTGGCCAAAAATGTAATCATGTTGGGGTGCTAAATGGGGCGCAAATTGCACCTAATTTAGCACCTACGTTAAAATTATTTATGATTGCATAGTCACCATGTAACAATTTTTTTGACTTAGTTCCATTTGTAGAGCACTCATGTGTTTAAAAAAAAAAAATGAGATGTACTTGTAATTGCATGCAAAGTGTGATGATAGTGAAAGGGACTAGGTTACAAGAGGGGTTTTGCAATTCAAATGGGGGAATACCATCCTATCTCCCACAGGACGTGTAAGAATTCTATATTGAGCACACTTCATATGAACATGTCTTATCATGTAACACCAATGGGATAGGAAGTTAATACACTAGCGTCAACCTCCTCACTTCACCTTCAATCCTCATTTGCAGGTGATTAAGAGTTGTATAATGGTGGAGTCGAGTGATGCATGTGGGTCTATTTGGGTTGGAAATTGGACATGGAATAACTTAATTTCCCTTTCTCTAGACCTCAGCCCCTTCTCCAAGCATGAGTGATAGATAGAATTGGGAATTATGTTGGTAATTAGTTATGTTAGTCAATTAGGAAGGATGGAAAAAATGAAGCATTGATATTGCAAGAACGAGTGTTGTGTATTTTCTGAGCTCCCTACAAGTTTCATGGACCTACAAGTCCATTTACTTGTACACCTAGTCGATGACATTGAATTGGTGGGTGTCGTATCAACGAGGTGGATGTTTTTCTTTGAGATGTATATGAAAACTCTAAAAAGATATGCCCGACGAAAGGCACATCTAGAGGGTTACAAGGCTGAAGGGTATGTATTGAATGAATAATTTTTCTTCCTATGTGAATTCCTTGGTAAGGATTTCAAGGATGGGCCATGCTACTGGGATGAAGAATGAGCATCAGATATTATTGATGGAGAAAAACCACAATCTAATGGTGTTCAAGTATAAATTAGTAAGTAAACTCATTATCATTGTGGTTGTTTTTATTGCATGATATGATAGGCATTGACTTGTTATTGTATGGTATACATTGGAAATGTATGGTATGGTATGGCATGGTATGCATATTATGGTATGGTATGAAATGGTATGGCATGGTATGTTATGCATTGGAAATGGTATGCAAAGGCAATGACAATGGTATGCATTGGCAATGGTATGCATTGCCTTTCCATTCTATGGTATGCATTGCATTTCCATTCTATGGTATGCATTGGTACGGTATGGTATGGTATGCACTGGCATTGGTATGGTATGGTATGGCATACCATACCATTGCCTTGTACAGTATGGTATACCATTCATGTTATGCATGGTATGATATGCATTGGCAATGGTATGGTATGCATTTCCTTACCATTGTATGGTATGGTATGGTATGCATTGGTATGGTATGATATGGTATGCAATGGTATGCATTGGTATGGTATGGTATGGTATGCAATGGTATTGGTATGAAATGGTATGCATTGGTATGTAATCATATGCTATGCAATGGTATGCAATGGTATTGGGAATGGTATGCATTGGTATTTATTATGCATTCGTATGCAATGGTATTGGAAATGGTATTTATTATGCATTGGTATGCAATGGTATTGGTATGGAATGGTATTGTTATGCAATGGTATTAGCAATGGTATTCATGTTGATTAAGGTTGGTTGTCATTGATGTCAACCCTTGAAGAAAGTCCGGTAGCGAATTCTGGGAGCACAAAGGTTTGGGTAATGGACCCAACGTTGTTTCATGTATAATGGTATGAGTTTTAATATATTTGAAGGTAATACTATTCTATATAGATAGTACATGTCATGCCATTTCTGGTGGTATGTGGAACGTCACATAACTCCTCACGGTTTCAGAGTTATGGCCTTACAAAGTTGGAGGACCCTCATATGTTGGCTTGAAGCCCCCAAAGGTCAAAGAAGTCAAAGAGCTTGCAAAGAAGAAATTATTATTTAAATGATAATGTAAAGTGACAAAGTCAAGATGGATTATTTAAATAATAAAGTGAAGTGACAAAATCAAAGAATATTATTTAAATGATAAAGTGAGGTGACAAAGTCAAAGAGGAATATTTAAATGATAAACTAATGGAGAAATTTCTAATTATGGAAAGTGGTTAACCCTAAAAATGAGGAAAATAGGTTAAGTCACCTATAAATGGGTTAAGCTACCTATAAATAGGTTAAGTGACTTGAAATGGGTTAAGTGACCTAGAAGATGATTCTAAGGAAGATATTTGGAGAGTATAAATAAAAGGCAAGGCTCTCTCATTTTACATCACACTTGAGCATATTGAATATATATAGGTGACTGAGGTAACCAAAGGATATATAAGCCTAATTTCAGAGGGAAGGTGAAGAAAAGAAGGCTGGAATTCAAGGGAGGATAAATTCTTTTGATGATGCTTTCTAAGGTATGTTATTTACAGGTCATCTCACCATTTTCATAATAACTTTTTTTTCTAAAATGATTCAGACTATGAAATTGATAGGCCATTGAGGAAACATATCCAAGTATCTGTGCTAAAAATTTCAGCTTGTGGGTCGTTGTATTTTTGGAGTTACACTCTGTGGAAAATAGGGTTTGTGGTTAGTCCTGAAACTAGTCTAAAAAGGTGTTTCGGGTAAACACGTCATAACTTCTTACTAAAAGATCCAAATTCAGTAAGAACAAATTTCTTGGTTAGATTACAGTCTTTGTTATTCTGTGTAACATTTTCAGATCCATTCAACAAATATTCCATGTGGGGCACGCTCTACAAGGTCACTCTCTAGAATAAGCCATAATTCAACAAGGTATGTCATTTTTTATATAACTCCTTTACTGAGAGGTTCCAAGTAATGAAACCTAGAGGAATGGCATAAACCAAACTGAAGAAAATTGTGTACTATTTTTATATCTTCATTCATTACAGGTACATAGTTATGACTATTTCAAGTTAGGGTTTTTGACTAATCCCAAACTAGTCATGTGAGACTAAATAAAAGGTTGATGAAAATGATAGTCTCTTGCTGTGAAAGTTAAGGAAGGTTTGCAAGTATGTGATCATATACACCAGGTATATTACAGAGTTACAAATCATATTTGGATGATGAAATTGATGAGGGCTTTTGGTTAAGGTACATGTTGGGTACATGGTTGAGACAAGTAGTTGATGAGTTGGCACATACATGAGGTGTATAGTTGATGTTGTTGGTACATTTTGATGAGTCATATTTGATGAGTAGTTGACACATGATTGGTACATAATTGGTACATGGTTGGTTGCACTTTTTTATGGTATAGATTGATTACAGGTTGTTTGGTATAGGTTGGTGCATGGTTGATGCACTTGTTTATGGTACAGGTTGATTACAAGTTGAGGTACAGGTTGATGCATGGTTCAGATTTATTGTTACAGGTTTACAATAGTATATCTCACAGTGATAGTGTGACAGTGGTTCCATCATTCTACTTCTACTTCAGGGCGGTTGGACGGGGGAAGGACAAGTGGTTGTAGCCACCTTCCAGTTGTAGCCGAAGAACATAGGGGGTTGTATCCTCATTTTGGTTGTAGCCAGAGAATAGGGGAGTTGGAGCTTCCCTCAGGTTGTAGCCTGAGAAACAAGCGGGTTGGAGCCTCCTTCCAGTTGCATCTAGAAAACAAAGGAATTTGGTTCTTCCAACGAGTGTAATTCTTCAAGACATATAAGAAAAAACATTCATTGGTTTTCTCTCTCTTTGGGTTTCCACGTAAAATGTTGGTGTACTGTGTATGTGTATGATTGTTCATTTGTTCATTGCTTATTTAATATTTAGTTATTGTATGATAATGATACATTGATATAACACTTGAATTATATGGTTAAAAAGGATTAAATTGCTTTATTATTGATTCACCCCCACCCTCTCAGTAATCCAACAATTGGTATCAGAGCAGGTTCCTTCAGAAATTAGTTTAACCACTGAAAGGTAGATCATGGAGAGAAACAACTTGTATAAAAATGGAATACCACAGTTCAATGGACAAAAGTATGCATTTTGGAGCATAAGGATGAAAACATATATACAGGCACAGGGATTTGAAATTTGGCAATCAATTGTAGATGGATACACAACACCAGCAGTTCCACCAACAAATGACAAAGCAGTGAAACTTGGTCAGAATAATTCCAAAGCCAAAAATGCACTTCTAAATGGTCTTAGTGAAACGATATTCACCAAAGTTGCACATTGTAAATCCGCTAAAGAGATTTGGGACAAACCTCAAAATTTTTATGAAGGAGATTCAAAAGTCAAAGTAGCAAAGCTTCAAACTTCCATAGGCTAGTTCAAACAACTTAAGATGAAGGAAGATGAGAATATTGCAGCTTACTTTTTACGAGTTGATGAAACCATAAATGCAATCATAGGATTGGGAGAAGAAATCAAAGAATTCGTAATGGTTCAAAAAGTACTAAGATATCTTCCTATGATATTTGACCCTACGATATCAGCACTAGAAAAAAGATCAGATATAAACTCAATAAGAATGGACGAATTACATGGAATATTCACATCATATGAAATGAGAACTGAACAGGAAAATCTAGATATAAAAGAAGCAGCCTTCAAAGCATCCAAAAAGTCAAAGCAAAAGGGAAGGAAAAAAGAAGAACATAGCAGCAACAGTGACATCTCGAAAGATGATGAAGAAGTGGCCAACTTTGTCAAAAGACTGAACAAGGGAACCGACATTAGGTATAGAGGTGAGCTTCCTTTAATTTATTTTAATTGTGATGGTATTGGTCATTTTGCTAACAAATGTCCTTATAAGAAAAATAGAAATGATGAAGGTTACTCAAAAGGAAAACAAACATATAAAGGAAAAAGAACCACAAAGAAAGTTTTCAAAAAAATCTTATGCACCAAAGAAGACATCTCATCATCAGATGAAGATGAAGTCAGTGATAGTGAGACAGAAAGAGTTCTCTTCATGGCAGTAGAAGATTCTGATAAAGAAGACTCTAAATAAGAATATGAAGAAGCCAAAGAATAATATGAAGAAGTTGAAGAATAAATTGAAGAGGCAGAAGTTGACTACCAAGAGGAATTAATGTGTGCCATAGAAATTATCAGAAGAGAAAAGAAGAAAAACAAGAAACTACAAGAAAAATTAGACAAGAAATAAGACACTCAAGAACTAGAAAAAATGATCACAAATTTTAAGGTTCAAATAAAAGAAGATAAAAGAATTGAAGAAACACTCAAAGAACAACTAGAAGAAAAAGACAAGATCATTGGAAATTTAGAAGCAGAGATTGTCACATTAAGAAAGGATCTTCAAAATAAAAATATGCAGAACAACTCAAAAGTTTTAGATGACATTCTCAGTAGTAAAAATCTCATCATGACAAGTCTGGACTTGGATACAATCAGACAAAAAAAGGATCAAGCTCCAAAACAAAAGAGCAAGAAACATATCCAAAAATACTTGAAGAAACAATCAAGGGGGATAGGAAGATCTACGAGGAAGATTACAGGGACACTCCTCCACCGAGAAGATTCAGATTTCAGAATCAACAACCAATAGATAGGCCTCAGGAAGAAGAAGAATTAATAAGAGTACCTCCTTTCAGAATATCTTCAACTCCCATGTATCAAACTATCTTTTTTGGTTTATGTTATGCATGTAATAATTTTGGACATAAAGCTATGAATTGCAGAGATAACAATGGGAACAAAAACAACTTTGAAAGTCATACACAAAGGGGTTATCCAAGAAGGCCTAGTGAAACACAAAGAATAAGTTACAGTAGGTTTGAATCTTTGAGCACTGAAGTGGAATGTTACAAATGTAACCATTTTGGACACATGGCCAAAGATTGCAAAATGACAGTCCCTCCTAGAGAACTACAATAGAATAACAATAGTCACAGATAGGAACTTCATAAAAGCACATGGATAAGAAAGAAGGATCAGTATAACAATGAAGAATTAACACTCGCTCTACAATCTAAGCAGAAGAAATGTGGTTGGTATGTTGACAGTGGGTCTTCAAAACACATGACAAGTGATAGAGACAGGTTTCTTAGATTACGAAAGGAAAGAGATGGATCAATCTCCTTCAGAAATGATGATTCAGCCAAAATCATTGGAAAAGGCATAGTCAGAATTGGGAATAAGAATACAAAGGAAGAAAATGTTCTACTAGTAGAAGATATGAAACATAATCTTCTAAGTGTGAGTCAAATGTGTGTCCAAGGTCATAAAGTTACTTTCGATTAAAAAAAGTACGAGATAAGAAAAGAAGGTTCAGGAAAATTGATTGCTACAGCTGCGAGAACTTCAAGCAATATTTATGTGTTAAGTGAAATTGGAAATGAAAAGTGTTGTCTAGGAAAGGAAGATGAAAGTTGACTATGGAACAGAAGAATGGGTCACATACATTTTGATAACCTTGTCAAAGTCAGCAAAAGAGAAGCAGTTAGAGAAATTCCCCAGATCATGAAACCAATCAACACTTTATGCAAGCATTGTCAACAAGGAAAGAAAAAAAAGACCAGGTTCAAATCAAAGGAATATTCAACGACAAGACCACTGGAAACTATGCATATTGATCTAGTTGGGCCTACTACAATAAAGGGCTTAAAAGGTGAGAAATATTGTATGTTATTAGTTGATGATTATACAAGAATGACTGCAGTTGGCTTTCTCAAGAATAAGTCAGAAGCTTTTGAAAACTTCAAGATCTACAAGGAAATGGTTGAAAATGAAATGGATTAAAAAATCAAATGCTTGAGATCTTATAATGGAGGAGAGTTCACTTCAAAGGAATTTATGGACTATTGTAGTAGTCATGGAATAAAAAGACAATTCTCCATTGCTAGGACACCTCAACGGAATGGAGTTGTTGAAAGAAAGAACATGACAGTACAGGAAGTGAAAACAGGCAGGGTTAAGAAAAGGAAGTGAAAACAACAACCTCTACATCAAGGTAAGTCAATATAATACTTTATTAATTGAAGTTTATGTTGATGATATTATTTTTGGTAGTGATGATGACAGGTTAAGCCATAAATTTTCAAAGGATATGCAGAATGAATTTGAAATGTCATTACTTGGAGAACTATCCTTCTTTCTGGGACTTCAGATACATCAAAGAAACCAAGGAATTTTTATTTCTCAAACCAAGTATATCAGAGAAATGCTAAAGAGGTTCGGAATGGAAGATTGCAAACCGGTTATTATTCCCATGCAAACCAGTTGCAAGTTAAGCAAAGATGATGATTCAAAGTCTACAAATCAAAGGAAATATAGGTCAATGATTGGTAGCCTACTATATGTGACAACATCTAGACCAGATGTAATGCAAGCAATTGGACAGGTGGCACGATTTCAAGCAGCACCAAAGGAATAACATGTGTTAGCAGTGAAGAGGATTTTCAAATATCTCAAAGGAATAGAAGAGTTTGGATTATAGTATCCAAAATGAAAGGATCTATCTCTTATTTCCTACACAGATGTAGATTGGGCATATTGAATTGATGATCGACGAAGCACTAGTGGAGAAATTTTCTCCTTGGGTGAGTGTTTAGTATCATGGATAAGCAAGAAACAATCATTAGTATCTCTATCTACAACTGAGGCAGAGTATATTGCAACAAAAACATGTTGTACACATGTTCTTTGGATGAAACAAACTCTGACAGATATACAAGTTGAGTATGATGAGCCCATTCCAATATATTGTGATAATCCAAGTGTCATCAGTATCTCAAAGAACTCGGTGATGCACTCCAAGACGAAGCACATTCCAATCAAGTATCACTTTCTATGGGAACAGGTTGCAGAAAAGAACATCAGAGTTGAGTATGTGGGCACAAAAGAACAAGTGGAATACATCCTTACAAAACCACTTCCATGGGAAGCCTTTGAGTATCTTCGCCAGAGACTCAGAGTTATTTCTTCTCTAAAAATAATTCTTTTGAATGCTTATCTTATATGTCGTATATGTACACGAGGAAGCACCATAAAGAGGACAGTTCAGTTAGGGGGGAGCAACCCCTGATGGAAAGATACCTTTGCCATTGATGACAAAGGGGGAGAGATTTATCAGATGCAGAGGACGGAGCCATGATTCCAGGGGGAGAAATGGTCACAAAGATGTAGAGGAAAGAGGCATGGTTCCAAGGGGAGTATGAGTGATATGACTTCAGTATTGCATGAAATGATTTCAATATTGCATCAGAGTGTTTCCATCAATGCCAAAGGGTAATATTGTTTATTAAGGTTGGTCTTCATTGATGTCAACCCTTCAAGAAAGTATGGTAGTGAATTCTGGTAGCACAAAGGTTTGGGTAATGGACCCAAGGTTGTTTCATGTATGATGGTATGAGTTTTAATATATTTGAATGTAATACTATTCTATATAAATACTACATGTCATGCAATTTTTGGTGGTATGTGGAACGTCACATAAATCCTCACGATTTGAGAGTTATGGCCTTACGAAGTTGGAAGACCCTCATATGTTGGCTTGAAGCCCCAAAGGGTCAAAGAAGTCAAAGATCTTGCAAATAAGAAATTATTATTTAAATGATAAAGTAAAGTGACAAAATCAAGAAGGATTATTTAAATAATAAAGTGAAGTTACAAAATCAAAGAAGAATATTTAAATGATAAAGTGAGGTGACAAAGTCAAGGAGGAATATTTAAATGATAATGTAATGGAAAACTTTCTAATTATGGAAAGTGGTTAACCCTAAAAATGAGGAAAAAATGTTAAGTGACCTATAAATGGGTTAAGTGACCTAGAAATGGGTTAAATGACCTAGAAATGGGTTAAGTGACCTAGAAGATGATTATAAGGAAGATATTTGGAGAGTATAAATAAGAGGCAAGGCTCTTGCATTTTACATCACACTTGAGCATATTGAATATCTATAGGTGAATGAGGTAACCAAAGGATATCTAAGCTGAATTTCAGAGGGAAGGTGAAGAAACGAAGGCCGGAATTCAAGGGAGGATAAATTATTTTGATGATGCTTTATAAGGTATGTTATTTACAGGTCATCTCACCATTTTAGCAATAACTTGTTTTCTAGAATGATTCAAGCCTTGAAATTGATAGGCCATTGAGGAAACATATCCAAGCATCTGTGGTAAATATTTTATCTTGTGGGTCATTTTATTTTTGGAGTTACACTCCGTGGAAAATAGGGTTTGTGGCTAGTCCTGAAACTAGTCTAAAACAGGTGTTTCGGGTAAAAACGTAAGAACTTCTTCATACAGATCCAAATTCAGTAAGAACAAATGTGTTGGTTAGAGTACAATATTTAGTATTTTGTATAACATTTTTAGATCCATTCAACAAATATTCTTTGTGGGGCACGCTCTACAAGGTTGCTCTCTAGAATAAGCCATAATTCAACAAGGTATGCCATTTTTGCTATAACTCCTTTACTGAGAGGTTCCAAGTAGTGAAACCTATATGAATTGCAAAAAACAAACTGAAGAACATTATGTACTATTTTCATATCTTTATTCATTACAGGTACATAGTTATGACTATTTCAAGTTAGGGTTGTTGACTAATCCCAAACTAGTCATGTGAGACTAAAGAAAAGATTGATGAAAATGATAGTCTCTTGTTGTGAAAGTTAAGGAAGGTTTGCAGGTATGTGATCATATACACCATGTCTATTATAGAGTTACAAATCATATTTGGATGATAAAATTGATGAGAGATTTTGGTTAAGGTACATGTTGGGTACATGGTTGAGATGAGTAGTTAATGAGTTGGCACATACATGAGGTGTATAGTTGTTGTTGTTGGTACATTTTGATGAGTCATAGTTGATGAATAGTTGACACATGATTGATACATGGTTGGATGCACTTGTTTATGGTACAAATTGATTACAGGTTGTTTGGTATAGGTTGGTGCATAGTTGATGCACTTGTTTATGGTACATGTTGATTACAGGTTGATGCATGGTTCAGGTTTATTGGTACAGGTTTACATCGGTATATCTCACAGTGATAGTGTGACAGTGGTTCCATCATTATACTTCTACTTCAGGGCAGTTGGACGGGGAAAGGACAGGTGGTTGTAGCCACTTTCCTAATGTAGTCGGAGAACATAGGGGGTTGTAGCCTCCTTCTGGTTGTAGCCAGAGAAGAGGGGAGTTAGAGCTTCCCTCAAGTTGTAGCCTAAGAAACAAGGGGGTTGGAGCATCCTTCTAGTTGCAGCTGGAAACAAAGGAAGTCGGTGCTTCCAATGAATGTAATTCTTCAAGACATATAAGAAAAAACATTATATGGTTTTCTCCCGCTTTGGGTTTCCACGTAAAACACGGGTGTACTGTGTATGTGTATGATTGTTCATTTGTTCATTGCTTATTTACTCTGCAGTTATTGGATGATAATGATACATTGATATAACACTTGCATTATATGGTTAAAAAGGATTAAATTGCTCTATTACTGATTCACCCCCCTCTCAGTAATCCAACAATGCATTGGTATGCAATGGTATTGGTATGAAATGGTATTTATTATGCAATGGTATGCATTGGTATGCAATGGTATGTAATGGTATGCAATGGTATTTATTATGCATTGGTATGAAATGGTATTGGCAATGGTATGTTTTATGGCACAAGTTGTAGGTTGGGAAAAGCCCGACCCAACCAAGGAAACAAGTTCTATAACTATGGGAATTCTACACCCAATTTCACCTCGATGTAGTTCTTCACTTCAAGGGTGACTAGGTCACTCTAGGGAGGCGATCTTGGTGACCCTAGGGGGATTGATACAGAGATGAAAGGAAGTGTAAAAGGAGCCCCTATAGGTCAATTATAAATGGAAGGAAGGGTAGGGAAATATTCCTTGTAAGTGAAGTAAAGGCTGCCCCACAAGTATAGTGTTTCGCTGGATGATTGTACCTACCCGAGACACAAGAAAAAATAGCTTGCAACAATATATGTTAGTTGGATCAACAATTTAAGCTCATTGTCTCTAATTTGTAGTAGTAAACAATAGTATATATCGGAAAATAAATGATACTATAAGCTTCCCAATAAGTTCTATATATCAAGTAGAAAATGCAAGAGAAAGACTAGCTAAACTTAAGATGAAAAGCCCAAATTCTAGCACAAAATATAAGGTTGTTATAAACAGTTTTCTGCAAAAAATTATGGTGCAGAACCCCTTCCCTCCAAAGGGTTTCTTTACCTCCCGGTCTAGGATCATTCAAGTCATTGAACCGCTTGGCTTTTCGGGATCCTCATGGGAACCAGTTTGACTTGACACAAGCCCTTCGCCTTCTCGGCGCCGGTTATGTGGAACCCACAGACCCTCTCCTTAGCGCTCTTCAAATATTAATGCCAATGCCACTAGCTCTCTATGCTAGGATTCCTCCTTGATATGACCATGGACTGCAACCATGGGCCAGCTCCCTTCGCAATCCTGTGCTTCAAAACTTTCGCGAACCACTTACTCCCTTTTTCCCGATTCCCGAATCGGTGAATTCTTCAGGACAAAATATACGGTCCATGTTCCTCTCACGATCAATGGCTATGATCAACTCACAAATTTAGACTTTGCGAGTCCTCTCTTCTCCCAACTCTACTTCTCCTAATTGCGAATCAGTGAAATGTCGATACAGCTCCATGTGTCCTATCTCAATGGACGGCTAGTATTGCTTCGACTCCCAACTCTTCGGGTATTATCTCCTTGATGTTTCTCCAAAGGGTTCTTCCTCCAAAATACATGAATATCTGCCACGTGTCATCCTGGATCCAATGGTCCAAAATCACTTCGCTATTCTCACTTCGTGAAGATCTTTGTTTTCTTCTGGCAAACCTCCCGAAGTTCCTGTTCCTAAACCTCTCGATCTTCTGCCACCTGTCTCCTCCAACGATGGACGATCTTATGGCCTTCGGGACTTCGGAAATCCTTGACCCCTTTTTCACACTTAGCACAAATTTATCTTTCAAGACTTAGGTTGTTCTCAGACTTCTTCTACACTCCTTGCAGAGTTCTGCACAGAGTCTTCTGCGAATTTTCTCGGCTTGAAAACCTTCAAAGTTCATCGTTCCTCTTTGAACTTCGTCATTCCCTCCTGGAAACTTCTCACTCTTCCTCCTGAGCTTGTAAGATGGAATTACAGTCTCCTTGGTGTACTCCTTATGCTCGAAAAATATTTTCGACGGCTTCTCCCTTAGCCTATCTAAGCATCTTAAGGCATCTCCTTTCCTTTGTTGATGCACTCTTGCAAAGCCTTCCTTCCTCATAGTATTCAACAACCCTGGGATTCTCTTAAGGACTCCAACACTTCCAACCATGTTTTCCTTGTGCATGCTCACACTAGCTCGATTCCCTCTTGACAAAGTGTTTAAGAGTGTTCAGTAACTCTGAACTGTGCTTCCTCCTACACATTCTTTCCTTCCAAGGTACTTAACCACCTTGAAATTTCCTCCCAAGTCTGTGAATTACCCTGGTATTCCCTCCTGGAAACTTCTCTTCTAACTCCACTGAGTTCAGACATGCACTCCTTGCGTCGGCTCACATATTTTCCACCCTCTGTCGCACACTCCTTGCACTTACCCTAGAGAACCATACTTAATTCAACGCACTCATAGATAGAAAAATGTATCTCTATCCCTGCAAATGATTTCTAAAATTCATCTACAATTCATATGCATGTAAATGACATTCATAACACAACATCCATTACATAGAAATTGATAACAGGAAAAATTGCCATTTTCTATTAATGGTGGAATGTCAGATTACAATAGTGGATTCCAAGCTAAAACTGAGTCTCAGATCTCTATGTTTCTCTCCCTATATCCTATGCATCTGCCTACAACCCAACCTACAACTTGGATTACAATGATTTTTTCATCAAACTCAACAACCTCTACTGGGAAAACAATACAAAGATTTATACAAGAGGGGCTCGACGAGCTTCCCTCACAAGATAAACTAGTGGTGTCAAATCACCATTCAAAATGTCTGTCTAATGGGAAAATTACAATGATGGAAATCTACTCCAAATAGGATGCAGATCCCTCCTACCATCAACCACTTAATGACAACCTTATCTCCAGCTTGTGCAAAGGTGCAACTTGGCTCTTCCAACTTGTCATCATTAATGCCTGGATCATGATTTTGATTCTCGAGGAAAAATGAGAGGGAAACGTCTCTCCCTTCCTTGAATGCACACCATGTGTGCTAATTGACTGGCGCATGTTGAGGTGGATCTATGCTCCTGCATCATACTCCACGGCTATAAAAATCATGAGCTCCTACTCATGAGCTTTCCAGCGGGTTGAAATCCTCTTGGATCCCAAAATTTTTCATGGAGCTGTCTCTCTTATCCTCTGCTTCATTTCTTCTGCTCCTGCATCATCCTCATTGCTCGTGCAAGTTTCCTTTCATCCATCTTCTCCTTCTTGACTGCTTCCTCTGTCGATCCGAACATTAGCTTCCTTATCTCTTTGATTGCTTCGTCCAACTGCTCCATTGGCTGGCTCTTTTGTTGCATATTATCTTGTTGTACTTCTTCCCTATTAATGGGTAAATCCCATCGATCTCCCAAGTTATCTTATTCATCTCTTGTGGCCTTATCTTGCCACACTATTGCAGCCTCTACTTCTGCGGATTCCTCACCACTGGGATTCTTCTCAGCTATTTAGTCTGACAGATTGACTCGTGTCAGTTCTTCAACTGGTTCCATTCCAACTTCCTCCAGCTGCAACTCATGTTGGTGTGTCTCCTTTGGTATGGCTATCTGTTGGCAGCCACCTTTTGGTTCTGGATGGTATAACCAATCCTCCAGTGCCTTCAAATCCATTTTCCACTAATTAAGTGACTCAAATGGGTGCTCCTCAATGGGGAAAAATCTTAATATCCGCTCCTCCTTCTCCACGATAGTATCAGCTTGTTGTCCTTCTGTTTCACCCAATGATCATAACTCTCCTCTGATCCTAAACTCTCCTTGGTCACTTGCTAGGAATATCTTGACTCGTCCAATGATTAGAACGCTCCTCTGATCCTCCTCCTTTGTGACGAAAGTTTTGAACTTCTCATCATCTTCATTCACACGGTTTTCAGTTCCACATGAATCTTCTCCTGAGCAAGGTATTTCTTCTTCCTCTTCCTCATCTATCAACACCCTCTAATGTGAACTCTCAGCTGAGCTCATCTCTCCTCCCTTGCCCACCTGGAAATTTGGGATGTCTCCTCTGCCCACCTGGTAGTTTACGAGATCCACTGATCCCTTCTCATTGCCCACCTGTCAACCTATGAGACCTCTTCTAGATCTCTTTTCCTCATCACTGAGGTTTTTAGCATACCTCATCCACCTTCGTAGCATCTATTGCTTCCCTCTGGCCAACAATTTCTGAATATGCCATTTAGTTGTTCTCTTCAAATGCCATTCATACCTCCAGCGTACCTTTTCCTCCTGCTACAACTTGAATGATATCTTCTCCATATGGGCTCGGATTTCACTAAGCTCCTTGTCCATATCCACCTTGATCCTCTATGAATGGACTTCTCCTCAACCACATCTATGACCTTCAGTGGCCATCGTTCTTCATCTACAACCCACCTAGCTATTTATCATCTGTTGCACACCTTGCAACAACTTCAACAGAGTATCACACTCGGTCTCCCTTGCTTATAGAAATCAATTATGCATAGCTTTGATACCACTTCTAGCACATACCCCCTTCCCTCCAAAGGGCTACTTGACCTCCTGGTCTAGGATCGTTCAAGTCATCAAACTGCCTAGTTCATCCAATTCCTCATGGGAACCAATTTGACTTGACACAGGCCCTTCACCTTCTCGGTGCAGGTTATGTGGCACCCACATACCCTCTCCTTAGCGCTCTTCAAATTTTAATGCTATTGCCACTAGCTCTCTATGCTAGGATTCCTCCTTGATATCACCATGGACTGCAACTGTGGGCTATCTCCCTTCATGATCCAGTGCTTTAGAACTTTCATGAACCGCTTACTCCCTTTTTCCTGATTCCTGAATCGACAAATTATTTGAGACCAAATCTATGGTCCACGTTCCTCTCACGATCAATGGCTATGATCAACTCGTGAGTTCAGAATTCACGAGTCCTCTCTTATCCCAACTCTACTTCTCCCGATTGCAAATCAACGAAATGTCGATCCAGCTCCACGTGTCCTATCTCAATGGATAGTTAGAATTGCTTCGGCTCCCAGCTCATCAGGTATTCTCTCCTTGATGTTTCTCCGAAGGGTTCTTCCTCTGAAATACGCAGATCTCTTCCACGTGTCCTCCTAGATCCAATGGTCCAGAATCACTTCGCTCTTCGTGCTTCGCGAAGATATTTGTTTGCTTCTAGAAAACCTCCCAAAGTTCCTGTTCCTGAACCTCTCGATATTTTACCACCTGTCTCCTCCGATGACGGACGATCTTACAGCCTTCGGGGCTTTGACAATCCTCTAACCCTTTTACAAACTTAGCACAAATTTCTCTTTCGAGACTTATGGTGTTCTTGGACTTCTTCTGCACTCCTTGCAGAGTTCTGTGCAGACTCTTCTGTGACTTTGCTCGGCTTGAAAACCTTCAAAGTTCATCGGTCCTTTGTTAGGGGGAGCAGCCCTGGATGGAAAGATACCTTTGCCATTGATGACAAAGGGGGAGATATTTATCAGATGCAAAGGACAGAGGCATGATTCCAGGGGGAGCAATGGTCACAGAGATGCAAAGGAAAGAGGAATGGTTCCAGGGGGAGCATGAGTCATATGACTTCAGTATTGCATGAAATGATTTCAGTATTACATCATAGTGTTGCCATTAATGCCAAAAGGGGAGATTGTTGATTAAGGTTGGTTGTCATTGATGTCAACTCTTGAAGAAAGTCCGGTAGCGAATTCTGGTAGCACAAAGGTTTGGGTAATGGACGCAAGGTTGTTTTATATATAATGGTATGATTTTTAATATATTTTAAGGTAATAATGTTCTATATAGATATTACATGTCATGTCATTTATGGTGGTATGTGGAACGTCACATAACTCCTCACGGTTTGAGATTTATGGACTTACGAAGTTGGAGGACCCTTATATGTTGGCTTGAAGCCCCAAAAGGTCAAAGAAGTCAAAGAGCTTGCAAAGAAGAAATTATAATTTAAATGATAAAGTAAAGTGACAAAGTCAAGAAGGATTATTTAAATAATAAAGTGAAGTGACAAAATCAAAGAATATTATTTAAATGTTAAAGTGAGGTGACAAAGTCAAGGAGGAATATTTAAATGATAAAGTAATGGAGAACTTTCTAATTATGGAAAGTGGTTAACCCTAAAAATGAGGAAAATAGGTTAAGTGACCTATAAATGGGTTACATGACCTAGAAATAGGTTAACTGACCTAGAAATGGGTTAAGTGACCTAGAAGATGCTTTTAAGGAAGATATTTGGATAGTATAAATAAGAGGCAAGGCTCTCTCATTTTACATCACACTTGAGAATATTGAATATCTATAGGTGAATGAGGTAACCAAAGGATATCTAAGCTGAATTTTAGAGGGAAGGTGAAGAAAAAAAGGTCGGAATTCAAGGGAGGATAAATTCTTTTGATGATGCTTTCTAAGGTATGTTATTTACAGGTCATCTCACCATTTTCACAATAAATTTGTTTCTAGAATGATTCAGACTGTGAAATTGATAGGCCATTTAGGAAACATATTCAGGTATCTGTGGTAAAAATTTCATCATGTGGTTCGTTTTATTTTTGGAGTTACACTTCGTGGAAAATAGGGTTTGTGGCTAGTCCTGAAACTGGTCTAAAACAGGTGTTTCAGGTAAAAAAGTCATAACTTCTTCATAACATATCCAAATTTAGTAATACCAAATGTGTTGGTTATAGTATATTTTTCATTATTCTGTGTAACATATTTAGATGCATTCAACAAATATTTCATGTGGGGCACGCTCTACAAGGTCGCTCTCTAGAATAATCCATAATTCAACAAGGTATGCCATTTTTTCTATAACTCTTTTACTGAGAGGTTCCAAGTAGTGACACCTGGAGGAATTTCATAAAGAAAATTGAAGAACATTTTGTACTATTTTCATATCTTTATTCATTACAGGTACATAGTTATGACTATTTCAAGTTAGGGTTGTTGACTAATCCCAAACTAGTCATGTGAGACTAAATAAAAGGTTGATGAAAATGATAGTCTCTTGTTGTGAAAGTTAAGGAAGGTTTGCAGGTATGTGATCATATACACCAGGTCTATTACAGAGTTACAAATCATATTTGGATGATGAAATTGATGAGGGATTTTGGTTAAGGTACATGCTAGGTACATGGTTGAGACAAGTAGTTGATGAGTTGACACAAACATGAGGTGTATAGTTGATGTTGTTGGTACATTTTGATGAGTCATAGTTGATGATTAGTTGACACATGATTGGTACATACTTGGTACATGGTTGGCTACACTTGTTTATGGTATAGATTGATTACAGGTTGTTTGGTATAGGTTGGTGCATGGTTGATGCACTTGTTTATGGTACAGGTTGATTACAAGTTGAGGTATAGCTTGATGCATGGTTCAGGTTTATTAGTATAGGTTTACAACGGTGTATCTCACAATGATAGTGTAACAATGGTTCCATCATTCTACTTATACTTCATGGCGGTCGGACAGGGCAAGGACATGTGGTTGTAGACACCTTCTGGTTGTAGCCAGAGAACATAGGGGGTTGTAGCCTCCTTTTGGTTGTAGCTAGAGAATAGGGGAGTTGGAGCTTTCCTCAGGTTGTAGCTTCAGAAACAAGGGGGTTGGAGCCTCCTTCCAGTTGCAGCTGGAAAACAAAGAAATTTGGTGCTTCCAATGAATGTAATTCTTCAAGACATATAAGAAAAATCATTATACGGTTTTCTCCCACTTTGGATTTCCACGTAAAAAGTTGGTGTACTATGTATGTGTATGATTGTTCATTTGTTCATTTCTTATTTACTCTGCAGTTATTGGATGATAATTAGACATTGATATAACACTTGGATTATATCGTTAAAAAGGATTAAATTTCTCTATTATTGATTCACCCCCCCTCTCAGTAATCCAACAATTGGTACCAGAGAAGGTTCCTTCAAAAATCAGTTTAACCATTGAAAGGTAGATCATGGAGATAAACAACTTGTATAAAAATGGAATACAACAGTTCAATGGACATAAGTATGCATTTTGCAGCATAAGGATGAAAACATATATACAAGCACAGGGATTTGAAATTTGGCAATCAATTGTAGATGGATACATAGCACCGACAGCTCCACCAATAAATGACAAAGCAGTGAAACTCGGTCAGAATAATTCCAAAGCCAAAAATGCACTTCTGAATGGTCTTAGTGAAACAATATTCACCAAAGTTGCACATTGTAAATCCGCTAAAGAGATTTGCGACAAATTTCAAAATTTTTATGAAGGAGATTCAAAAATCAAAGGAGCAAAGGTTCAAACTTACAGAGGTCATTTCAAACAACTTAAGATGAAGGAAGATGAGAATATTGCAGCTTATTTTTTATGAGTTGATGAAACCGTAAATACAATCATAGGATTGGGAGAAGAAATCAAAGAATCTGTAATTGTTCAAAAAGTACTAAGATCTCTTCCTATGAGATTTGACCCTAAGATATCAACACTAGAAGAAATATCAGATCTAAAATCAATAATCATGGACGAATTACATGGAATATTCACATCATATGAAATGAGAACTGAATAGGAAATTCCAGATATAAAATAAGCAGCCTTCAAAAAATCCAAAAATTCAAAGCAAAAGGGAAGGCAGAGAGAAGAACATAACAACAACAGTGATGTTTCAGAAGATGATGAAGAAGTGGCCATCTTTGTCAAAAGATTGAAAAAGGGAACCGACGGTAGGTATATAGGTAATATTCCTTTAATTTGTTTCAATTGTGATGGTATTGTCAATTTCGCTAACAAATGTCCTTATAAAAAAAAAGAGAAATGATGAAGGTTACTCAAAAGGCAAACAAACATATAAAGGCAAAAGAACCACAAAGAAATTTTTCAAGAAAATCTTATGCACCAAAGAAGACATCTCATCATCAGATGAAGATGAAGTCAGTGACAGTAAGACAGAAAGAGTTCTCTTTGTGGAAGTAGAAGAGTTTGATAAACAAGACTCCAAAGAAGAATATGAAGAAGTCGAAGAAGAAATTGAAGAGGTAGAAGTTGACTACCAAGAGGAATTAATGTGTGCCATAGAAGTTATCAGAAGTGAAAAGAAGAAAAATAAGAAACTACAAGAAGAACTAGACAAGAAAGAAGACACTCAAGAACTAGAAAAAATGATCACAAATTTTAAGGTTAAAATAGAAGAAGATAAAAGAATTGAAGAAGCACTCAAAGAACAACTAGAAGAAAAAGACAAGATCATTGGAAATTTGGAAGCAAAGATTGTCACATTAAGAAAGGATCTTCAAAAGAAAAACATGCATAAAAACTCAAAAGTTTTGGATGACATTATCAACACTCAAAAATCTCATCATGACAAGTCCATACTTGGATACAATCATATAGAAAAAGGATCAAGATCCAAAACAACAAAGCAAGAAACATATCCAAAAATATTTGCAGAAATAATCAAGGGGAATAGGGATATCTACAAGGAAGATTACAAGGACACTCCTCCACCGAGAAGATTCAGATTTCAAAATCAACAACCAACAGATAGGCCTCAGGAAGAAGAAGATTTCATAAGAGTACCTTCTTTCAGAAGATATTCAACTCCCATGTATCAAATATATTTTTTGGTTTATGTTATGCATGTAATAATTTTCGACATAAAGTTTTCAACTGCATAGCTAACAAAGGGAACAAAAACAACTTTTAAAGTCATACACAAAGGGATTATCCAAGAAGGCCTAGTGAAACACAGAGAAGAAGTTACAACAGGTTTGAATCTTTGAGCACTTAAGTGGAATGTTACAAATGTAACAATTTTGGACACATGGCCAAATATTGCAGAATGACAATCCCTCCTAGAGAACCTCAACAGAATAACAACAGTCACAGACATGAACCTCATAAAAGGACATGGATAAGAAATCAGGATCAGTATAACATTGAAGAATGCACACTCTCTCTACAAGCTAAGCAGAAGAAAAATGATTGGTATTGTTATCTCCTCAAATAACCCAGTCAAATTTGTATTTTTTAGGTGATAGGAAGTCATTGAAAAATACATTTCTAAATTTTTTAAAGTTCATTTTTGAGAGCCTTAGGTTTGTAATAAAGTTTGAAAAACATTGGATTTGATCTTTCTTTCAAAAAATCCAAAACTCAGGTTTCGGTGGCTAATCACACTCCTAAAAGGGCTTCTAAGCCAGCGAAAGCCCTAGCTTTCGGCAGCTTAAACACGAAAGTCAGGGCTATTTTAGCCACCGAGAGTGCAAAAAAGTTTGTTTTTACTGTGTTGAGTCATCACTTTCAAATGATGATTCTGAGCGAATGAAGAATAATTTTGATAAACGGGCGGAGATTTTTGTTTCTAACACGTCAATGAACAATAACCTCTCTCATTTTTCCCACAAGTGTCATATATTGGGAGAATCAAATTCGTCTCTAAGCCCTAATTTTCGGATCTCAGAATTTCCCTGTTTGACACATGTTTTTGAAATGCAGATCCTGGGCAAATGAAAACAAATCTCAAAGAACTGAGAGACATTTTTTTTCACAACAAACCAATATACAAAAGCCTCTTTCAGTTTTTACACAATGGTTTTGGTTAGAGATATATGGGTAAATCTTTGAGCAGGATATTTCCAGAAATTTTTGTCTTTTCCAGCCACCTCACAATTTCGAATTTGAGATAGGAGAAGAGGTTATCAAATCCATATTTTGAGGATCTGAAACTGCTTGTAAAGGATATAAAGCCTATAAATTTGATAGACTAAGGGGTTCAACTTTAGGGACTCTCAGACACACTTGTACTCAAGCTTCTCATGTTCTTGTCAAATTAATACAAGCTCTTCTGGAATTACATGTTCAGATCTACATTTTCCTTTATGTTCTATACTTGTGCTTTGTAATGGCTCAAACTTAATTATAACAACCATTAAATTGAAACACCAAAGTAAAATTTAGTAATTACTACATCTAGCACATTTAAAATCTAATTTTGCATAGTAATAAAATTATAATTACAATTTACTTCAAAATAATTCGTAACTCTAACCTGAACTTGATGTTGCCACTTGCTTCCTTGCTTGAACCTGATGCTGCTCCTTAGGACACCCCAAAACCAACCTCCCTGCCGACTAGTAATTCCTAGCCCTAGGACATCAATGGATGTCCAAGCCCTCTGAGCCCAAAACCTCTGCAGCCCCCCGGTGCACTGTAAATTCCACTCTCCAATACTCCAAAGCTCTCCCCCAAAATCCCTTCTCCCCTCTCGTAGAATGCCTGATCCATCTCCACTCCATTTCCCTTATTCCTCCTTCACCGCCCTTCCTACATTAACTCCCCCCACCAAATACCTTATCCCCTTCTTAAATGCCTTATCCATTCATTCATTACTTACCCTAACGTATTGGTTACGTTATCCCTTATGGGATACGTAACCCAATTTAAACATTATATTTTATTATCCACCCC
>ML785289.1:270275-296925 GCA_009831015.1 Picea engelmannii | reverse complement strand
CCCACTCTTTTCTAATGGAGATGGTGAAATGAAACTATCTGTCGCACCAGAATCAAACAAAATCTTAACATTGATATGATTTAGCGTACCTGATGACTCCACCACCGTGGATTGATGTTCGGCCTGGCGGTTATTAACTGCTGCATGAATATGGTGGCTGCTACTTGCTCTCCCCATCGACGCCTTTCCTTCTCTGTGCACAAACCCTGATTGTAACTCCGGGCAGTCACGCTGGTAATGGGGTCCCCCACACCTCTAACAGGTAACACCAGATTGAACCTGTGCATTGTTATGTGTCTGTCTTTGAAATGAGTTCCTTTCCCTGGAACCCCTGCCCCTGCTCACTGTTCCCTGGGATGGTCGTGGTTCTGTCTGCACCGTTGGCGATGAACGAGATGCTGCACTCACCGCCATTGAAATCCCTGTAGCTATTGTTCTTGGTGTGAATCTATTACCATAAGGCGGTGGCCTTGAGCCCCCTCCCCTAGGAAATGTCCTCGGGGCCTTTCCTACAAATCCCGGGCGATGCGGAAATGTCAATCTTGCACCCCCAGTCAAGTTCATATGTTCTTCCACGTAACACGCACTTTCCACCGCCTCCGCTACTGAAGATGGCTTCCACATCCTTACCATAGCTCTTATCCTGGGGTTCAATCCATAGATAAAGTGCTCTGCCTGTCGTTGGTCACTATCCATATACGACACATATTTGACCAGTTCCATAAACCTGAACTCGTATTCTTCTACCGTTTTGTTTCCCTGTATTAAGGCATGAAATGCCCCAACCTGTTGTTCCTCGTAGTATGCCGGCAGATATTTCCTCCTGAACCTTTCCTCGAAAAGTTCCCAAGATACTGTGTCTGGGGTAAGGTGCAATTGCCTTTCCAAGTTACCCCACCAGTTCAAGGCGCTGTCTCTTAACTGAAAAATGGTGATCTTCGCCTTTGAATTGGACGCATAGTCCCTTAAGGCAAAACACCTGGTCATTCCTTCCAACCATGCTTCTGCGCGTTCACTGGCACGACCTCCAGCAAACTCTGTAAGTTTGATCTTTTGCAACTCTCGCGTGATGTCTTTAGGTGGAGGTCCTCCTCCTGAATCCCTCGACGCTTCTGGATTACCCGCTCCAGACGGTGGGGGTTCCACTTCAGTCCCTGCCGGTTGTCGCCCCTTTAAAGTCTCGTTGATGGCTTCCAACGAGCGCAGTATGAGGGCGAGTTCGGGTGATGGTGGTGGTGGCACTGGCGGTGCTTGCGACGACGCTCCCTCGCCTCGACCTCCTCGAGTCCTGACCATCCTGTGTTCTTTGACATGCATCAACCAAAGCTGTCAGGGTGAGTTCCAGAATGTTTTGAATTGGTGCTACTCAAACTAGAAACAGGGTTAGGCGTAAGTTTTCTTTACTTGTTTGTAAACAGACATTACTCCATTAGGGGATTGGCTCGGTTAGGGTTAGGTTTAAGCATCTAAGCTTCGTTTCTTCGCTCCTACGAAAACAACTATTGGTTTTCTGCCCTATAGCTACGTTAGCCTTGCGCCTCTATGCTTATGCTCCTAGTGCATATGCTGCCTCGTTTCTGCTTGTCCTAGTCTGAGCCCTTTTTAATTTATGCTTACAACTTGATTAAAAATGAACCCCGTCCTAATGTTTATTAATTTGCGCCGAGAGGCGTACACCTACTGACAATGGGCACAATCAATGATCTTTTAATCTTAATTAACCTAAAACCATTATCTGATGGCTATGTATTGAAGATGCTGGCATATTCTTAGTCGTCCTCCAATATCAATGGGTCTGATTTATCATTCATAACTTTCTTGCATTTATCACAGCATCCGTTAACATGTTTACTTTTTAACATTTACCTAACCACATAAAAAAACGCTTTAAGGTTATATAATTACTACGTTTAATTGATTAATTAGGATTAAATCGTGGCATCTAAATAATTGTCCACAACTTCCGGCCACGTTTCGGCTTTCACTGCGCTGTGCTCCTTTCGGCGTTAATCAGCCGCCAACCACTTTGTAGCTGCGCTGGTTTATTAAAACTAAAAATCTAGACTTAGCTTAATCCTAAGCTTCAAGCGCCTTAATCAACACACATACATTTTTTTTTTAATTCACATAGTGTGGTGCGTTGGTAGGGCGTACTTTGTTAAAGTGCTTGATCCTTGGGGGAGGTCCAAGGTTCGATCCCCATGGACTCCATTTAAATTTATACCTAGCCCTTTAACTAATATTTTATTAAGCTAAATAACTTTACTTAACTTAACTAATTAGTTAATTAACTTGACTTAACTAATTAGTTAATTAACTTAACTTAACTTAGTTAATTAATTTAATAGTTTAATTATTTTTACTTAATTTATCAATTAAACTTTATTAATTTCCTAAATTTATATTTTATTAGTTTATTAATATTTATTTCTATATAGTATTCATTTATTATATTTTTTTTTGAAATTTATTTCGTAAATAAAGAGAAATAAATACTATTATTTGCTAAATAATATTAAATTGGACTTACCCAACTACGTGGATTTTGCATGCACTCCACGTGTTAGTCCGCCTCCTTCTCGACAGGCTCGCTGCTTGGCTCCTTGGCAAATGCTCGGCTCCCTGGCAATGCTTTTGCATTTTGTAACCTAGGCGCTCCTCCCATTCATTCTGTTCACTTCCGTTGGCATCCATTTTCTCCGAGCTTTGGTTGGTCATGGATTGCTGTCTGTGCAGGAAAGAGAGAAGTTCAGAGGATAATGTGGGTGAGATAGACATGATTTATGTGGACAGGAGAACGAAACAGTGCCTTGGAAACTTGTTTTGTATATGTTCACGAGAGATCCAGAGAAAGATGAGGGATTTAATGGGAGCAAATGGGAATGTGGTACATTAGGATGAGAAATCTCCGTTCCCATTAGGTGATACTGCTGTGTATCCCTCCTTTATGGGGTGGTCTATGACATATCTGATTGGAACTGCGAGGTTCCATCCACTGCCTGTTTTGTTGGTTGGTTGTCTGCTAATTTTCATGGCAGTGGAGTATACTCTGGTCATGGTACCTGCTGGCTCTCAACCATATGATGTGGGTTTCATCTGGACACAGAGTCTCCATGATTTATTGCTGGAGAGACCTGCATTGAATACGGTTTTAGCAGCAATGAATACGGTTTTTGTGGGTATGCTTTGTTCTGGGTATGAATAAGGTTACACTCTTGTGCTTTGTTCTGGCGTTTGGGTGCTGGATTATATATTGTTATATGAGTTGTGTTGTGGAGGCGTGGCTTGGGGATTGTACATCGGCCTACGGGGTCCAATATTTTTACATCTTACGGACTTGTGTTGTGGAGGGAAGGGGGCGGCCTACAATCGCTGCACTTTTCATGTTCACACGCAGAGGCATTTTGGGCTACACAACTCGACTCCCTCTACCGGAGGAATTTCTGGGATCAGGAGTGGATTTTCCAGTTGGGTACGTGTCCTTTTTCCTGTTTTTTTTTTCCAGGAGATGTGGCAGGCGCAGTGATTTCTTCTCTTGACATGAGACGTGTGAAGAGGAACCAGCTGGCATTTACTTTTGACACTTTGAATGCCCTTCAATCAGTGCGTTTGCTTGGCACAAGAAGTCATTATACAATTGATTTGGTAGCGGGGTAGGTGCAGGCTGGCTGAAAAAAAAAAAATATGAATAAAGGTTTTGAAACATAGTCCTTCACTCGTCCGCGAATTAAGCATGCTGGTGAGTTCGAATTAGGAGTATCTACAGGCAGCCAAGCATCGCATTCATTTCTTCCTATTTCAACTGAATTTCTTAATGCGATCTCATTTCTATTGGCTTCCTGCAATCCTTTGTGAAAGCTTCCTATTTCTGTGAATTTTTTTTTTGGCCTAAATTCCACTGATTTTACCGTCTGTCAGGATAATTCGAGGGAGTACGTACTACTTTTTGGCAGTCATTTGTAGATTAGCTATTGATTTTAGTATATTTTATGTCGTTTAACTTTCCATTTTACAGAATTTGATATATTGGGGTACTTTTTGTTACAATTTCTATTGAATTTCCTTATTGGGTTCCTCGTTTTTAGTATAATTCTATTGAACTCCTGACTTCTGTATGTGTTCCTGGAACATTCCAAACAATTGGGTCCTTGCACTATTTCTAGAATCCTATTGAATCTCAAAGGATAATTTGGCACTGGTATTTGTTTTTGGTCACATCTCTCTATTGTTCTACATAGTTAAGTCGGGTCTTTGTTTTTGGTCACAAAGTTTGAGTTGGGATTTTCTTATTTTCACAAGTCTATGTTGAGTTTTCAGTTTTGTTACAAGTTTACACGTTAATATTGTTGAAAGATTGGTAGAACATACCCAAGCACAACATTTATGTCCATCTGTAAACTTTTCCATTGAACTTATTGTGCCTGAAAGTGTGAGTTCCAGGCTTAATATTACAATGGCTGGTCAATCGGCTTCTTCATCAGGAAGTCATTCTTCCTGGACTTCCAAGCAAAACAAACAGTTTGAGAAGGCCTTAGCACTTTATGACAAGGACACTCCTGACCGTTGGCACAATGTTGCTTCCATGGTTGATGGGAAATCCCAAGACGAAGTCAAAAAAACATTATGAGATCCTGTTAGAGGACTTCAAATGCATTGAAGCAGGCCAGGTGCCTTATCCCAAGTACAAATCTTCGACGAGTTCAAGCTAGCTAGCCAGCCGCAATGGGTAGAAGAGGAACATAGGCATGTCTAAAATTTATCTGTATATTTTTTTTTTATGTTGAAAGATAACCAACCTACATAGTTAGTACTCTGCAAGTATGCTGTAAATTTTTTTTTTTGATTAAAGATAACGAACCTACATAGTTAGTACTCTATGGTAGCGTTAGTCTCATTTCAAACTATAGTAGCATTAGGCATGCATGACTCGAGGTTTCTTTGTTTTGGTTTCGAAGTCATAGATATCTCATTGCCCGCGACTTAGCTGCGAATTATCACTAATTTGACATACTCTTTCACTTTGAGCTAACAATAGAGCTTAAATAAAAAAATATTTCCATGTCTTGAAAGACACTAATCATTACTCGGATCACTAGAAATATTTCTTTTTTTTCGTATAAATCTTGAATTTTTTCTTCCCATGAAACCGGTTTTGAGGAATTCCTTTGAATGTGGTAGATTAGGGCTTGGAGTTGTTTGCAGGTTAAGCAGAGGCAATTTGAGCTTGGAGTTTTGGCCCTTTAGGCCCAGTATTTCAAACCTAGGCTCTGATACCAGATGTAATGGCTCAAACTTAATTATAACAACCATTAAATTGAAACACCATAGTAAAATTTAGTAATTACTACATCTAGCACATTTTAAATCTAATTTTGCATAGTAATAAAATTATAATTACAATTTACTTCAAAATAATTCGTAACTCTAACCTGAACTTGATGCTGTCGCTTGCTTCCTTGCTTGAACCTGATGCTGCTCCTTAGGACACCCCAAAACCAACCTCCCTGCCGACTAGTAACGCCTAGCCCTAGGACATCAATGGATTTCCTAGCCCTCCAAGCCCAAAACCTCTGCAGCCCCCCGGTGCACTGTAAATTCCACTGTAAATTCCACTCTACAATACTCCAAATCTCTCCCCCAAAATCCCTTCTCCCCTCTCATAGAATGCCTGATCCATCTCCACTCCATTTCCCTTATTCCTCCTTCACCGCCCTTCTTACATTAACTCCCCCCACCAAATACCTTATCCCCTTCTTAAATGCCTTATCCATTCATTCATTACTTACCCTAACGTATTGGTTACGTTATCCCTTATGGGATACGTAACCCAATTTAAACATTATATTTTATTATCCACCCCTTATTTAATACTTAATTAATTAATTAATTAATTAATAATCAAATTAATCATTAACCATATTGATTAAAGAGTTAATTATACTTAAATTAATCATAATCAAGAATAACTAATTAATAACAAATAATTAGTTAAGGTTATTTAATAACTAATTATAGTTTAGCTAATTTTTAGGATTATTTATTAAATTAATCAACTTAATAATTAAGGGTCGTTACATGCTTGGATGTTTAATTCATGTTTATTCTATTTATCTAATACCAGATAGATGTCATCCTATCTCTGTGTTGATAATTTGAATTGAAAGTGTCATTTCCTTGTTATGATTATCCATTCATATGCGAGTGCTTTATATATGAATCTGCCAACATAGTGAGAATTTTCCATTTATTCACCTATATTACAAACCCTCTGAACAGTTATAGTTATAAGACTTGTCTATTTGGTTGAGTTTATGCATTTCTTGAGTGAGTGAGGTCTGATTTAGTCATCTGACTTGATCCATTGATTGAAACATTGAAATATTAGTTAAGTTACCACGCTTCTTTGAGCTACAACCTAGAAGAACTCTTGGAGTGATAACAAATTGGCACCATTTCCGGGGAAAGGAGATTGAAGCTCAGCTTCCTTGGGAGACGACAATATCTATCTTTGATGATAGACAAAGTCTGGACATATTTTTAGTTGTAATCATCTATCTGGTGACTCCATGAAGGACGGATATGTTGGTGACTCCATGACAGATGGATCTGTTGGCAACTCCATTGGTATGAAATGAACCAGATCTTAGCGAAGAGGTATTCATTTTTCAATTCCTCAAGTATTTCTGGTTACCCTAATGTAGTGTCTAGTAGAGATGAATGGGAATGTAGTATTCCTAGATTTCGAGGAGAAGAGTGGGAAGTACCAGCCGAACACTTGCTGGATTTTCATGACTTTGTTCATCGTCTTGAAATTGCACATGAGGATGTTCAAATTAAGCTTTTCAGGTATTCACTAGAGGGGATTTCTCTTGACTGGTGCTAGTCTCTTCCAATTGCTAGTATCAACTCTTTGGCAAATTTTCATGCTGCCTTTCATTTGTTTTGCAAAGGCATATTTTCAGCTGACCTTTTATATCTCAAATGTTGTCATGATTTCAATCTATTGAACAAAGATCCAAATATTCATGAAGACTCTGCTGCAACAAAAGATATCTCTCATCATGATCAAGGGATTGTTGATATGCATTATGAAAACCATGGTGATGATTTTGACATTGTATTAAATGCATCTCTGTTACATGGCTGTCAGGAAGATCATACTATTTCTTTTGAAAACTTTAAATATGATGAGTAGATTGACACATTAACAAAAGAAAGTTATAGATCTGAGTTACAGTCATATGGTAAAGAAGAACTTAGTCCTCACAATTTACATCATTTCTCTAATGATATTCATGATGATGTGTTTTCTCATCAACATAAACTAGAAATGGATTATAAAGGAGCTGAATGTTCACTTACTATTATTAAATCTTATTGTTGTGAATCTGAAAAAATGGTATCTTTAGCTACATATGGAATTATCAGCTTTCTGTCGGTCAAATGTCCATTGAAATTAGTATGGCTATCCCACAATTTTCAGATTTGCAGACAAAGGGGAATTGCAACAAAAATGAGAAGAGAGATGATGAACATAAAATATCAGATCATCAGTTCATCATGCATGTTTCTCCGACAGAGGTTAAGCACTTTACAACTAATTATGAGATCACTGAAAGCAACCTGCATCAACAATTCAGTCAATTGGAACAGCAGCATGAAGAGGTATTTCTTTGTGTCTTTCATGACCCTACTGTTGATTTTTTGGAATCCATGAGCAGCATAAAGATCAAAATATTCTTTTCAGATGAAAGTTGGTTCTATCATCTATTCAAACCACATTTCTGTTGGTTATGCATTCCTTTATTTTTTGAGTTAAGATCAAGAACAGGTTCAGTTAATCAGTTTCTGAGATGGCTTCATTGGAAGCATGAGTTTACTTGATTAAGAGGCAGTATACTTGGTTAGTGTAGGAGTAGGTAGCTAAATAAGCTCTTCATATGAGTAGATAGATTGATTTCAGTTTTCTTGAATAAGCAGAGAGGCATGTATTTTAGAATTCATTTCTAGACCGTAGATATGTTCTCAGACATTCCTAAAAACAGATTCTCTCAATGAAGATGCCAGTATTCATATGTTATTCAACAATGATAATAACAAGCAAGCAAATTGTACCATTCTTGATCCATCAGAAGATATGCATGTTGAATGATCTATGGAGGTCATATCTTCTACTTGGAGCTGATGACTGGGAGATCTCTAGATAGGTTGTCATTGGAGAGATTCAACTATGAATCTATTTTTGGCCAATACAACAAACTTTCACTAGTTGATTTAAGCAGGGAAAGTCAGGGCTTGAAAGATAAATTGTGTACAACAATGTAAGAGGAGATTTTTCTAAAGATACAAGGTTTTCACATCTCAAATGCTTATCCTCATAGTCTTCATCATTTGATTTAAATTATGAAAGCATTATCTTACTATGATAAACCTTAATCTTGAAAATGGAATGAAAGAAGGGTAAAAGGATGAAATCTACAAGTTTTGAAGTTTTGCGGGGGATCAGTTCTAAATGCCAGACGACTCCATAGCCCAATGGTAAAAGCTACAGGAAAGTTACAGGTTTGCAGAAGATCAGTTGTATAAGCCAGATGACTCCATGCCCAATGCTAAAGGCGATTGGAACTACTAGGGTCTTGGAAACCTCACAGGGAGGTTTTCATCCCCAGAAGGAGCCAGATGTTATCTCCTCAAATAACCCAGTCAAATTTGTATTTTTTAGGTGATAGGAAGTCATTGAAAAATACATTTCTAAATTTGTTAAGGTTCATTTTTGAGAGCCTTAGGTTTGTAATAAAGTTTGAAAAACATTGGATTTGATCTTTATTTCAAAAAATCCAAAACTCAGGTTTTGGTGGCTAAGCATCTTCCCAAAAGGGCTTCTAATCCACCGAAATCCCTAGCTTTCAGCAGCTTAAACGTGAAAGTCGGGGCTATTTTAGCCACCGAAAGTGCAAAAAAGTCAGTTTTTACTGTGCTGAGTCATCATTTTCAAATGTTGATTCTGAGCGACTAAAGAATAATTTTGAGAAACAGGTGGAGGTTTTTGTTTCTAACACATCCAATAACAATAACCTCTCTCATTTTTTCCACAAGTGTCATATATTGGGAGAATTGAATTCATCTCTAAGCCCTAATTTTCGGATCTCATAATTTCCCTCTTTGACACATGTTTTTGAAATGCAGATCTCGGGCAAATGAAAACGAATATCAAATAAATGAGAGAGGTTTTTTCTCAAAAAAAAAAAATATACAAAATCCTCTTTCATTTTTTACACAACGGTTTTGGTTAGAGAGATATGGGTAAATCTTTGAGCAACATATTTCTAGAAATTTCTGTCTTTTCCAGCCACCTCACAATTTCGAATTTGAGATAGGAGAAGAGGTTATCAGATCCATATTTTGAGGATCTGAAACTGCTTGTAAAGGCTATAAATATTATCAAATTTATAGACTCAATGGGTTAAACTTTGGAGACTCTTTCATACTTTGTACTCAAACTTCCCATTTTCATATTAAGTAATACAAGCTTCTTTTACCATTACTTGTTTAGATTTCAACTTCTTACTTATTCTGTACTTGCACTTGGATCTTATATTCATGTTGTTATTGTTTACCTAATGCCAGATAACTTCCATCTTATCTTTTCATTGATAAGTTAGAATTGCAAGTATTATTTACTCATTGTAATTGGTCATTCATATATATCTTCATGTATGATTCTGCTGGTATAATAGTAATTCTCCATACATCTATTTAATTACAAACTCTCTGAATAGTAGTGGTTAAAAGCCTTGTCCGTCTAAGTGTGTTTATGCATGTCTTGAGTGAGTGAGGTGTGATTTAATCATCCGAATTGATCCATTTGAGTGAATTATTGAGATATTAGTTAAGTTACCAGGCTTCTTCGAGCTACAACCTAGAAGGACTCCTGGAGTGATAACAGGTATGTTGACAGTGGTTGTTCAAAACACATGACAGGTGATAGAGACATGTTTATTACATTACAAAAGGAAAGAGATGGATTGGTCTCCTTCAGAAATGATGATTCAGCCAAAATCATTGGAATAGGCACAATCATAATTGGGAACAAGAGTACAAAGGAAGAAAATGTTCTACTAGTAGAAGATATGAAACATAATCTTCTAAGTTTGATTCAAATGTGTGACCAAGGTCATAAAGTTACTTTTGATTCACAAAAGTGTGAGATAAGAAAAGAAGGTTCAGGAAAATTGATTGCTACAGTTGCGAGAACTTCAAGCAACATATATGTGTTAAGTGAAATTGGAAATGAAAAGTGTTGTCTAGGAAAGGAAGATGAAAGTTGGATATGGCACAGAAGAATGGGTCACATGCATTTTGATAACCTTGTCAAAGTCAACAAAAGATAAGCAGTCAAAGAAATTCCCTAGATCACAAAACCAACCAACACTTTATGCAAACATTTTCAACAAGGAAAACAAACAAAGACCAGGTTCAAATCAAAAGAATATTCAACGACAAGACCACTGGAAATTGTGCATATTGATCTAGTTGGAACAAATACAACAAAGGGCTTAAAAGGTGAGAAATAATTTATTTTATTAGTTGATGATTATACAAGAATCACCGCATTTTTCTTTCTCAAGAATAAGTCAGAAACTTTTGAAAACTTCAAGATCTACAAGAAAATGGTTGAAAATGAAATGGATTAAAAAATAAAATGCTTGAGATATGATAAAGAAGGAGAGTTCACTTCAAAGGAATTTATGGACTACTGCAACAGTCATGGAATAAAAATTCATTTCTTCGTTGCTAGGACACCTCAACAGACTAGAGTTGTTGAAAGAAAGAATAGGACAATACAAGAAATGGCTCAAACAATGTTAATGGATTCAAAATTGACAGATATTTTTTGGACACAGGTAGTGCATACAATAGTTCACATTCAAAACAGAGTAATGCTCAAAAACAACACTGACAAAACTGCTTACGAGCTATGCAAAGGAAGACCAACAAATTTAAATCACTTTAGAGTTTTTGGAAGCAAATGCTACATCAAAAGAGAAGATGGTAGAATGGGAAAGTTTGACTCTCATGTGGACAAAGGAGTACTTGTTGGTTACTCAAGTACAAGAAAAGAATATAAGTGTTACAACCTGAGATTGAACAAAGTGGTGGAAAGCATCAATGTAACAATTGATGAAACAGGTAGACACGAATTAAAGGAAGAAGAAAATGAATCAATGGAACAACTTTATGAAGAAGAAACAAAAGATGAAAAAGAAGGGGAAGACGAAGAGGATCCGACAGAAACAGAAGAGAAAGTTCAACAAGTAACTCCAAAAGCACCTAGCAGACAAGTACAAAAGAATCATCCTTCAGATCATATTATCGGAAACAAAGATGTAGGAGTTGAGACTAGAAGAAGAATCAGTTCACCAGAACAAATGCACCTAGCACTCACATCTACGATTGAACCAACTTATTTTGAAGAGGCCAGCAAGGATGAATTTTGGAATGAGGCCATGGATGAAGAATTGGATCAAATAGAGAAAAATGACACTTGGGAATTGGTTCCAAGACCAAAGGATAAGAATGTGATCGACACAAAGTGGGTATACAAGAATAAATTGAATGAATATGGACAGGTTACAAGGAACAAAGCTAGATTGGTATGTAAAGGATATGCACAGGTTGAAGGAATCGACTTTGAAAAGACATTTTGCCCAGTTGCCAGAATGGAAGCAATCCGATTTATTTTATCTTATGCATGTTCCAAAAATATTAAAGTGTATCAGATGGACGTAAAATCAACTTTTCTGAATGGGGAACTTGAAGAAGAAGTCTACATTGAACAACCAAAAGGATTTCAGTTGTCAGAGAACACATATTATGTGTGCAAATTAAAGAAGGCCTTGTATGGTCTAAAACAGACTCCTAGAGCATGGTACTCGAGACTGGATAAATATCTACAACAGGCAGGGTTCAGAAAAGGAAGTGCGGACAACAACCTCTACATCAAGGTAAGTCAAGATAGTATTTTATTAATTTAAGTTTATGTTGATGATATTATTTTTTGTAGTGACGATGATAGGTTAAGACATACATTTGCAAAGGATATGCAGAATAAATTTGAAATGTCATTACTTGGAGAACTATCCTTCTTTCTGGGACTTTAGATACAACAAAGAAACCAAGGAATTTTTATTTATCAAACTAGTTATCGCTCCCATGCAAACCCTTTGCAAGTTAAGCAAAGATGATGATTCAAAGTCTACAGATCAGAGGCAATACAGGTCAATGATTGGTAGCCTACTATATGTGACAGCATCCAGACTAGATGTAATGCAGGAAGTTGGATAGGTGGCACGATTTCAAGAAGCACCAAAAGAATTACATGTGTTAGCAGTGAAGAGGATTTTCAGATATATCAAAGGAATAGAAGAGTTTGGATTATGGTATCCAAAAGGAAAGGATCTATCTCTTATTGCCTACATAGATGCAAATTGGGAAGGTTGTATTGATGACTGAGGAAGCACCAGTGGAGCAAAGTTCTACTTGGGTGTGTTTTTAGTATCATGGCTAAGCAAGAAACAATCATCAATATATCTATCTACAGCCGAGGCAGAGTATATTGCAGAAACATGTTGTACACAGGTTGTTTTGATGAAACAAACTCTGACAAATATACAGGTTGAGTATGATGATCCCATTCCAATCTATTTTGATAATAAAAGTGCCATCAGTATCTCAAATAACCCGGTGATGCACTCCAAGATGAATCACATTCCAATCAAGTATCACTTTCTATGGGAACAGGTTGCAGAAAAGAACATCAAAGTTGACTTTGTGGGTACAAAAGAACAAGTGGCAGGCATCTTTACAAAACCACTTCCACGGGAAGCGTTTGAGTATTTTCACCAAAGACTTAGAGTTATTTCTACTCCAAAATGAATTATTTTGAATGCTTATCTTATATGTCTTAGATGTACACGAGGAAGCACCATAAAGAGGACAATTCAGTTAGGGGGAGCAGCCCTGGATGGAAAGATACCTTTGCCATTGATGAGAAAGGGGGAGAGATTTATCAGATGTAGAGGATAGAGGCATAACTCTAGGGGGAGAAATGGTCATAGATATATAGAGGAAAGAGGCATGGTTCTAGGGGGAGCATGAGTGATATGACTTCAATATTGCATAAAATGATTTCAATATTGCATTAGATTGTTGTCATCAATGCCAAAGGGGGAGATTGTTGATTAAGATTGGTTTTCATTGATGTCAACCCTTGAAGAAAGTCCGATAGAGAATTTCAGTAGCACAAAGGTTTGGGTAATGGACCCAAGGTTGTTTCATGTATAATGGTATGAGTTTTAATATATTTGAAGGTAATACTATTATATATAGATAGTACATGTCATGCCATTTATGTTGGTATGTGGAACGTCACATAACTCCTCATGGTTTGAGAGTTATGGCCTTACTAGGTTGGAGGACCCTCATATGTTGGCTTGAAGCCCCAAAAGGTCAAATAAGTCAAAGAGATTGCAAAGAAGAAATTATTATTTAAATGATAAAGTAAAGTGACAAAGTCAAGAAGGATTATTTAAATAATAAAGTGAAGTGACAAAATCAAAGAAGATTATTTAAATGATAAAGTGAGGTGACAAATGTTAGAATATGATGGATGTGCTTGTTTAACCATAGACAATATCACTATTGTCACCCAAACATAGGCCGAAGCCACCCCCGAGCACCTTAAACTTGACAGAGAATCATTCTGAAATCAAACCCTAGGCTAGATAGCCAAACAAAGGGTGGCACACCTTTCTCCAAGGATAGCGCACCAATAAAGAGTAACAAGAGCTTATCAGAGAGTCCAAACCATAACCAAGAGATAGTCCAAGACAAAACCGAAATATGCTAGCAGCTGCAACAACAACTCTCCTCCAAACTTACACACAACTGGCCAACTGCAGTGCGCACAAGTGTTGTTTCTGCAGTTTTGAGAATGCCTGCCATAATGAAGACTGGCCTCATGTATTTATACTAAATCTGGAAAACTACCTGGGCCGACTTCTCATTCTAGGTAACTATTTACTTAGTATATAATATTTCCTTTAGCCAACTTCTTCTCTTGGAGGCTAATAACCTAATACAAGTTATCCTCTTGAGTCGACTTGTCTTCTAGGGTTATTAGCCAACAAATTAGGGGTTCATCTTGCTTCCTGGAATATTATATTCTCGTCAAGTTTACACATGGAGGTAAATACCTCCCACAACTACCATAATATCAACACTCTCTCCTAGCTATGGAGGTATTGAAAGTAATGGTCTTGAGAACAAACATACCATTCACCCGGTAGCATCAACATAGTCGTATAGACTATCTCATGACTAGATCATGAGCACAATCATCACTATCAATGTCATCAACTGCATCATCTCTCGAAACCATACTCCATCTGAATAATCAGACATGATGCTAGATAAGTCACTCACTCCACAGAGTGACACAAGAGCCATTCTTCTAATCCGAACATATGTCCTAGAAGAATAAATGTCCTCAACCATTTTCCATCTAGGAAATCTCTATCCATTGATCATCCATCTAGTTGATAATCATTTCCAGCACTACTGATAGTCTTCAAGGGAATCAGAGCAATGTCATTCAATAGAACACAATTGTGTCTATCCATAGTAGTACACAACTACAATCCAGTGGTACACTGCCACACCAAGTAACACATAGTTACTTGATCAGTAACATATAGTCACAATCAATGGAACACATCCACCACAGTAGTATACATCTACTGTCCGGAGACATATAGTCTCCATAACAATCATGTCATCTGGTATCAACCTGCACATAAAACATTGTTATGATATAAAGTTAATCATCTGGGCCATTCTTCCACTCACATCTGTGAGGTATGGAAGAGCATATTCCCTCAAAAAGTAAAACGTCAATGATGAGCTATCTGGACTATTCTTCTTAAGCAAGGAAGAATAATTGTCCCAATTTCTGATCCTGGACCATTTACCTATCTAGGCCATTCCTCCAATGCTAAACAAAGTGCAACTTGGAGAGAATGAATCTACCCTAGGGAATGCATGTCCCTGATTGCTAAACCTGGACCATTCACTTATCTGGGATATTCCTCTGGCACTAAACAAAGTGCAACCTGGAGAGAATGAATTTCCCCTAGGGAATGCCTGTCCAAACCATTTCCTAAGGAAATCACTGTCCTGCACCAACCTCCAAAATGGACCATTCTTCGAAACTGATCACAACTGTGAGCTTCGAAAGAATAATTGTCCGGTGAGGCGGACCAATCTTCTTGACCACTACTGAGAGTGATCGTCAAGAAGAGAGACTATCCTAAACCATTCCCTATGTTAACCACAAGGGGAATCATTGTCTATGGTACATTAGCAATCCATCGAACCATTTTCATTATAAAAATGACCATTCAATATGGACCATTTTTCGAACTGGAAAAATGTCTGTCCGTTAGAAATCTCAAACCACTTTCCGAACTAGAAAGGAACTGCTCATCCTGCACCATTTTTCAAACTGGAAAATGATTGTCCATAAATCAAAAACACATCAGTGCTCCCTCCCAATATAGGACTCATCTCTTCCTTTTTCAATAAGGAAGTCATCTCCACGAGCTCCAGCTCGAGTATGCAAACTCTTTCATCTTGGACAAAGGCTTTACCAAAATTTCAGATTGTCTGCTCATTTGTGGAGATATATGTATTGGAGAACCACTTCTCTTTTCTGGAATTCATCACGGAGAATGTAATGCTTGATCTCAATGTACTTCGATCTTTCTGGAACACTGGTTTACTCTGAAGGCTTCATATAATTTTGATCATTATTCATCTCTTTTGTTTCCTGCTAGCTCATAACATCGTGGAAAGGCTCAAACTGGAACATATCCATGTGGCACTTCTTCTGTCATCATGAGATCTTTGTCATGGATTGGCAATCCATCATTCTGGAGTTCTGAGTAACCATCCTGATATAATATAGAATGTTTTCACCACGCTTCTGTTGTGCATCGGAGGTTCTCTACCAAGTTGTCTTCTTTCATCTGCATACAAGGGTCTCTTTCTAGTATACCTCAAATCCTTGAGGTTGCTCTTCATACGCTCCTTGTTCAATTATTCTGGAGAATAGTCTTTGTCAATCCCATGGATATTGTGGATGATATAATGGCTCATGTAGAGGCATGTCTAGTTTACTAGAACAAGCAATCATCATAGTCTTCTCCCTCCATCTGGGAGAGCCTCTAGTTCTAGATCACACAATGCTTACATACATAAGTCTTTCATACATTGTTCTTCATCATAACTTTCAGTTTCTCTACTTGATTTATTTTAGTGAGTTTAGATCATGCTAGTAGTCTTGTTATTCTCGATATAATGACTGGTTGTTTTGGCTTTTCTTTCTTTCTTGGAATCTTCATGTTCTTCCTCATGTTTCTCTTTATCTCTTGGGTCCATGGAGTTTTCTATAGATTCCATGCTCTGAAGATTCCAACTTATTGCTTTAATCATAGGATCATGGATGTGGATGGACAACCAGGGATACTTTAAGGCTTCTTTTCAAAGAAGACTTCTTCTAAAGTCAAACTGAACACGTGTTGCTCTTCATGGTTGCTACCATTGATGGGAACATGGATAGATACTTCATCATCTTCAATGGATCATATTATTTAGGATTAGCTCCCTCCTAATCCTTGCTTCATGCATGAATGCATGCTCTTATTTTGGAAATATAATCAACTCCCTCCATCTAGGAGAGTCCACGCTTCCATATGCATCCTTATTGCCTTCTGCAAAGTGTCACAAATATTTTTCCAATTTCCTCTTGATTGCGGAATTCTTTCTATCTTTTCTTCTTCTAAGTTTCTTCAAGATTTATTCTGATTTTGGCTTATCTTGCAGTTGTTACTTATGTAATAGCTTCCACATGAATTGTTACCAGGTTTTTTTGATGTACTTCATCCTTTCATGTGTATTGTCTGACTTGTAGTCATTGTGATAGCAAGATATGTACATAATACATATGCAAGATATGTACAGAAAACATGGTATGTACAAGAACTATGAAGAGTGTTGTTTACCTTGTCTTAGAAGAAGAAGTTTGTTTCATCCTGCTTAATCTTCTTTGAAGGTTCATTTTCTTCGAAAACTAATGCTTCGTGTGTCTCCTTACTTTTCTTCAACTCGGGACAATGATTCTTGTAGTGACCATACTTTCGATAGTTGAAGCATTGTATTTCTGACATATCTTTCTCTTGATTTGGCTTCTTCCTTGAACCAAACTTCCTTTTGTTTATGAAATTCTTGAATCTTGTTGTGAAGGCTTGATCATCATATTTATTTTGAGTTTTCTCTTTTGCACTAATCCTTGATTCTTCTTGTGCACATCAAGTCCAAAGTTATTCGAATGTAGGATACTCCTTCCTTGTGTTCATGCTTGCGGCAAATGCATCCCATGTCTTGGGAAGACCATTGAGTACTATATTTACCAGTTCCTTCTCTCATATGATATCTTTAATAGATTGTAGTTGATATCTTAACTGAGAGATCCTCACAAAGTATAATTTTATGATGTCATCATCATTCATCTTCATGTCACAGAGCTCATTCTTTAGACTCATTAATTGTCTAATGTTTCTGACTGAGAAGAGGTTTGTTAGGGCATCATACATCTTCTTAGATGAGTCAAGATGGGAGATGTAAGGTATCAAGCGGTATTTTATAGATTCCACTATGATACTCATGGAATTGATGTCATTGTCTTTGAACTTCTCCATAGCTGCAATGTTTTGTGGTTCCTTATCTTTTCCTTCTTCAAACTCTGGTTCCACAACCTTTCCTTTCACAATATCCAACACTTTATTCTTGGCAAGGATGAGGTCAATCCTTGTCTTCCACGCTCTGAAGTTAGAATCCCCATCTAACTTTTTTTCTGACTTCATAGAGTAAGTCATGGTTTCCTTGACGTGGTCAACCCTAGATTTGACCAAAAAATCAAACTTGACGTCTTAGCTTGCTGAGAGTAACAGGAGGTGCGCTACGCTAGGACACACTAGTCTATCTGGAAATTAGGTCAATCCCTTCACTTAAGGTGCCTCAACGAGAGGGTTAGGGTTTCTGCAACTGCACCTGCTAGTAACCCTAGTGGCAGTGATTTAGTAATTGCTCCTTCTAGAAACCCTAGCAACATTTCTTCAACAAGCTTAGTATCCTTATGTTTATGCTCCATTCCAGTGGTTAGACTGAATGAAGGAAGAGTGGGCCCATAACCTGTTAGAATATGATGGATGTGCTTGTTTAACCATAGACAATATCACTATTGTCACCCAACCGTAGGCTGAAGCCACCCCTGAGCACATTAACCTTGACAGAGAATCATTCCATAAGAAAACCCTAGGCTAGATATCAAAACAAAGGGTGGCGCACCTTTCTCCAAGGATAACACACCAAGCAAGAGTAATAAGAGTTGATCAGAGAGTCCAAACCATAACCAAGAGATAGTCCAAGCCAAAACCAAAATCTGCTAGCTGCAACAACAACTCTCCTCCAAACTTATGCACAACTGGCCAACTACAGTGCGCACAAGTGTTGCTTCTGCAGTTCTGAGAATGCATTCCAGGATGAAGACTGACCTCATGTATTTATACTAAATCTGGCAACTGCTTGGGTCAACTTCTCATTATGGGTGCATATTTACTTAGTATATAATATTTCCTTCAGTTGACTTCTTCTCTTGGAGGCTAATAACCCAATACAAGTTATCCTCTTGAGCCAACTTGTCTTCTAGGGTTATTAGCCAACTAATTAGGGTTTCTTCTTGCTTCCCAAAATATTCTATTCTTGTTAGGTTTACACATGGAGGTAAATACCTCCTGCAACTACCATAATATCAACACTCCCTCCTATCTAGGTAGGTATTGAAGGTAATGGTCTTGAGCACAAACATACCATTCACCCGGTAGCATCAACATAGTCATATAGACTATCTCATGACTAGATCATGAGCACCATCATCACTATCAGTGTCATCAGCTGCATCATCTCTCGAAACCATACTCCATCTGAGTAATCATACATGATGTTGGATAAGTCACTCACTCCATAGAGTGACACAAGAGACATTCTTCTAATCCAGACATATGTCCTAGAAGAATAAATGTCCTGAACCATTTTCTGTCTGGGAAATCTCTATCCATTGATCAACCATCTAGTTGATAATCATTTCCAACACTACTGATAGTCTTCAAGGCAATCAAAACAATGTCATTCAATAGAACACAATTGTGTCTATCCATAGTAGTAACCAACTACAATCCAGTGGTACACTTCCACACCAAGTAGCACATAGTTACCTGATCAGTAACATATAGTCACAATCAATGGAACACATCCACCACAGTAGTATACATCTACTGTCTGGAGACATACAGTCTCAATAACAATCATGTCATCTAGTATCAACCTACATATAAAACATTGTTATGATATAAATTGAATCATCTGGGCCATTCTTCCACTCACATCTGTGAGGTCTGGAAGAGAATCTTCCCTTAGAAAATAAAACATCAATGATGAGCTATCTGGACTATTCTTCTCAAGTAAGGAAAAACAACTCTCCCAATTTCTAAGCCTGGACCATTCACCTATTTGGGCCATTCCTCCGGCACTAAACAAAGTGAAACCTGGAGAGAATAAATCTACCCTAGGGAATGCCTATCCCTGATTGTTGAACCTGGACCATTCGCCTATTTGGGCCATTCCTCTGGCACTAAAAAAATTGCAACCTAGAGAGAATGAATCTTCCCTAGGGAATGATTGTCTGGACCATTTCCTAAGGAAATCACTGTCCTGCACCAACCTCCAAAATAAACCATTCTTTGAAACTTCTCACAACTGTGAGCTTCAAAAGAATGACTGTCCAGTGAGGTAGACCAATCTTCTTGACCACTACTAAGAGTGATCATCAAGAAGAGAGACTATCCTAGACCATTCCTTATGTTAACCACAAGGGGAATCATTGTCTATGGTACATCAGCAATCCATTGAACCATTTTCATTACGAAAATGATCATTCGATCTGGACCATTTTTCGAACTGGAAAAATGCATGTCCGTCAGAAATCTCAAACCACTTTCCGAACTAGAAAGGAACTGCTCATCCCGAACCATTTTTTGAACTGAAAAATGAATGTCCATAAATCAATAACACATCAGTGCTCCCTCCCAATCTAGGAGTCATCTCTTCCTTTTTCAATATTGAATTCATCTCCACGAGCTCCACCTTGAGTACACAAACTCTTTCATCTTGGATAGAGGCTTTACCAAAATGTCTACTAATTTTCTCATTTGTGGAGATATATATATTGGAGAACCACTTCTTTTTTATGGACTTCATCATGGAGAATGTAATGCTTGATCTAAATGTATTTCGGTCTTTCTGGAACATTGGTTTTATCTGAAGGCTACATATAACTTTGATCATTATAGTATATCATAGTTGAATTCAACTCTTTTGTTTCATGTTAGCTCATAACATCGTGGCAAGGCTCAAACTGGAACATATCCATGTGGAACTTCTTCTGTCATCATGAGATCTTTGTCATGGATTGGTAATCCATCATTATGGAGTTCTGAGTAAGCATTCTTATAAAATATAGAAGGTTTTCACCACGCTTATGTTGTGCATTGGAGGTTCTCTACCAAGTTGTCTTCTTTCATCTACATACAAGGGTCTCTTTCTAGTATACCTCAAATCGTTGAGGGTGCTCTTCATATGCTCTTTGTTCAATTATGTAGAGAACAGTCTTTGCCAATCCCATGGATATTGTGGATGATACAATGGCTCATGTAGAGGTATATCTAGTTTATTGGAACAAGCAATCATCATAGTCTTCTCCCTCCATCTGGGAGAGCCTCTAGTTTTGGATGTCGCAATGCTTACATTCATAAGTCTTTCATAGATTTTTCTTCATCACAACTTTCAGTTCCTCTGTTTGATTGCTTTTAGTGAGTTTAGATCATGCTGGTATTCTTGCGATTCTCGATACAATGACTGGTTGTTCTGACTTTTCTTTCTTTCTTGGAATCTTCATGTTCTTCCTCCTGTTTCTCTTTAGCTCTTGGGTCCATGGAGTTTTCTATAGATTCCATGCCCTAAAGATTCCAACTTCTTTCTTTCATCATAGGATCATGGATGTGGATGGACAACTAGGGATACTTTAAGGTTTTTTCCGAAGAAGACTTCTTATAAAGTCAAACTCAACACGTGTTGCTCTTCATGGTTGCTACCATTGATGGGAACATGGATAGATACTTCATCATCTTCAATGGATCATATTATTTAGGATTATCTCCCTCCTAATCCTTGCTTCATGCATGAATGCATGCTCTTCATTTGGAAATATAATCGGCTCTCTCCATCTAGAAGAGTCCATGCTTTCATCTGCACCCTTATTGCCTTTTGCAAAGTGTCACAAATCTTTTTCCAATTTCCTCTTGATTGCCAACTTCTTTCTGTCTTTTCTTCTTCTAGGTTTCTTCAAGATTGATTCTGATTTCGGCTTATCTTGCAGCTATTACTTATGTAATAGCTTCCGCATGAATTGTTATCGGGGTTTGTTGATGTACTTCATCCTTTCATGTGTATTTTCTGACTTGTAGTCATTGTGATAGCAGTCCTTATTATGTTGTTCTTCCATAGGTATAGTTTTTCTTTGAACATATTATTTTCTAGGAAATAAATATGCAAGATATGTACAGAAAACATGGTATGTACAAGAACTATGAAGAGTGTTGTTTACCTTGTCTTAGAAGAAGAAGTATGTTTCATCCTGCTTAATCTTCTTTGAAGGTTCCTTTTCTTCGGAAATTGATTTTACGTGTGTCTCCTTCCTTTTCTTTAGCTCAGGACAATGATTCTTGTAGTGACCATACTTTTGACAATTGAAGCATTGTATTTCTGACATATCTTTCTCTTGATTTGGCTTCTTCCTTGAACCAAACTCCCTTTTGTTCCTAAAATTCTTGAATATTGTTGTGAAGGATTGATCATCGCATTTCTTTTGAGGTCTCTCTTTTGCACTAATCCTTGATTCTTCTTGTGCACAACAAGTCCAAAGTTCTTTGAATGTAGGATACTCCTTCCTTATGTTCATGCTTGCGACAAATGCATCCCATGTCTTGGGAATACCGTTGAGTACTATATTTACCATTTCCTTCCTTGAGATGATATCTTCAATAGCTTGTAGTTGATCTCTTAACTAAGAGATCCTCACAAAGTATGATGTTATGTTTTCATCATCATTCATCTTCATGTCATAGAGCTCATTCTTCAGACTCATTACTTGTCCAATATTTCTGACTGAGAAGAGGTTTGTTAGGGCATCATACATCTTCTTAGATGAGTCAATATGGGAGATGTAGGGTATCAAGTGGTATTTTATAGAGTCCACTATGATACTCATGGCATTGATGTCACTGTCTTTGAACTTCTCCATAATTGCAACGTTCTCTGGTTCCTTCTCTTTTCCTTTTTCAAACTCTGGTTCCACGATCTTTCCTTTCATGATATCCAACACTTTATTCTTGCCAAGGATGAGTTCAATCCTTGTCTTCCACGCTTTGAAGTTAGAAGCCCTATCTAACTTGTTTTCTGACTTCATAGAGTAAGTCATGGTTGCCTTGACTTGGTCAACCCTAGATTTGACCAAAACTCAAACTTGTCATCTTAGCTTGTTGAGAGTACCATGAGGTGCGCTAGGATAGGGCGCACTAGTCTATCTAGAAATTAGGTCAATTCCTTCACTTAAGGTGCCTCAATGAGAGGGTTACGGTTTCTACAACTGCACCTGCTAGTAACCCTAGCGGTAGTGGTTTAGTAACTACTCTTGCTAGAAACCCTAGTGACAGTTCTTCAACGATCTTAGTATCCTTATGGCTATGCTCCCTTCCAATGGTTAGACTGAATGACGGAGTTGTGGGCCCATAAACTGTTAGAATATGATGGATGTGCTCATTTAACCATAGAAAATATCAATATTGTCACCCAACCATAGGCCGAAGCCACCCCCGAGCACCTTAACCTTGACAGAGAATCATTATGAAAGCAAACCTTAGGTTAGATAGCCAAACAAAGGGTGGCACACCATTCTCCAAGGATAGCACACCAAGCAAGAGTAACGAGAGTTGATTAGAGAGTCCAAACCATAACCAAGAGATAGTCCAAGCCAAAACCGAAATTTGCTAGTTGCAACAGCTGCAACAACAACTCTCCTCCAAACTTGCGTACAACTGGCCAACTGCAGTGCACACAAGTGTTGCTTCTGCAGTTCTGAGAATGCCTGCCAAAATGAAGACTGGCCTCTTGTATTTATACTAAATCTGGCAAATTGCCTAGGTCGACTTCTCATTTTGGGTGCTTATTTACTTAGTATATAATATTTCCTTTAGCCGACTTCTTCTCTTGGAGGCTAATAACCTAATACAAGTTATCCTCTTGAGTCGACTTGTCTTATAGGGTTATTAGCCAACTAATTAGGGTTTCTTATTGCTTCCTGAAATATTATATTCTCGTTAGGTTTACACGTGGAGGTAAATACCTCCCACAACTACCATAATATCAACAACAAAGTCAAGGAGGAATATTTAGATTATAAAGTAATGGGGAACTTTCTAATTCTGTAAAGTGGTTAACCCTAAAAATGAGGAAACTAAGTTAAGAGACCTATAAATGGGTTAAGTGACCTAGAAATGGGTTAAGTGACCTAGAAATGGGTTAAGTGACCTAGAAATAGGTTAAGTGACCTAGAAATGGTTTAAGTGACCTATAAATGGGTTAAGTGACCTAGATGGTGTTTCTAAGGAAGATATTTGGAGAGTATAAATAAGAGGCAAGGCTCTCTCATTTTACAACACACTTGAGCATATTGAATATCTATAGGTGACTGAGGTAACCAAAGGATATCTAAGCCAAATTTCAGAGGTAAGGTGAAGAACAGAAGGTCAGAATTCAAGGGAGGATAAATTCTTTTAATGATGCTTTCTAAGGTATGTTATGGAATTCAAAGGGATCGTAGGAGAAGGTTCCAAGGCTGCATCCTTTGAATACTTACAAAATCTTAAAATTTGGGAGGAAGCAGAAGCTCAGGATGAGGAGTGATAGTAGTCATCAGATCATATGCAAAGGAGAGATCTGGACCATGAGATTCTACGTCAAGACATCTAAAGGAGTGCGCAGAGGAGAAGACAGATCCCAGCCATCGGATATGAGCACTGAGGACCAAAAGGCGTTGGATCCAGGTAAGGTGCATGGAACTTAATTCCCTTTGTAAGTGCACAGGAGTAAGGACTCATCGAAGTCTTGAAGTCCCAAAGTGGATCAGGACCGTCCATCATCCAGAGAGACATGTGGCATAAGAACTAAAACTCCAGAGAAATAACACTCTGGGAGTTTTCAGTTGAGAAGAGTTCAAAATTATCGAAGCTCCGTAGCTCGAAGCAGGTCCTAGTTTTTTATCATTAGGAGACATGTCGTGACAGATCTGAGGCTTCGGAGGAATCGCACAATGGGAGATCTCAGACGTTATGGTTGCAGAATCATCTAAGTCCCAAAGCAGCGAAGTAAATCTGGATCATTGAATCCAAAAGGGTACGTGTCGGAGATCCACGTACTTCGTAGGAAATAACTTTGGAGAAAAGTATGTGTGGAGTGATCAAAACTCTTGAAGCCTTAAGTAGCAGAGCAAATCATGGTCATTGATCACCAGGAGGCATGTGGCATCATATCGTGTATTCCGGAAGGTAGGCACTCTGGAGGAGCGAGTGCAGAAGGGTGAAGAACTCCTGAAGTCATCGGGAGCAGGAGAATATTTGGGTCGTTGATCCTGCAGGGACAGGTGTCACCAGATCTTGCACTCCAGAGCATAAGTACTTCATAGGATTTGATGTGTGAAGGAGAAAGAAATCCCGAAGGCTGAACGTTCGAGTTCGTTTGATCCATCGAATCAGGAGGGATAAGTGTCGAAGGATCCCTCACTTTAGAGGTCGTACACTCCGGAGGAAAGTGGAGAGTGGTGAATCCAAAACTCTCGAAGGCATAATTGCTGGAGTCAATCGCAGTCATTGATCTAAGAAGGATGTGTGTCATCGGATCTTGGAATCTAAAAGTGTGCATTCGGAAAAGTTAAGGAGGAAGCAGAGCTGTTGACCAAAAGGAAGCTCTAGAAGTAAGAATCCCATCCTAGTAATTAGTCGCTTGGACATGTGGCACCATATATATCACTTCAATGATAGAACACTTCGGGGAAATTGCAGAGTAAAGTCCTAACGGTCACAAAGTCCTGAAGGCCGTAGTCAATAGGAGTCGTTGATGAATGGAGGAACACATGGAGCATGGAGATTTACTCCGGAGAATAGTCACTCTAGAAGAATTAAAGTGTGAAGGTGTGAGAACTCTCGAATGCTAGAGTCGGGAAGTCATCTCATTCATCCATTGGGAAGGGATGCATGGCCAAAGATCTAACACTTCAGAGAAAATTCACTCCAGGAGAAAGTGAAGTTTGATGGAGCCAGAACTCTTGAAGGCCGGAGCATTGGAGTTCATCAGAGTCTTCCATCAGCAGAGGACATGTGTCAGGAGATCCTTAACTTCAGAGGATAGCCACTTCAGAGAAAGTGGGGTCGCATGGACTGAAAACTCTTGAAGTCTGAAGCATCAGATCCAATCATGATCATTAAATAGAGGAGGATGTGTGTCGCCAAATCAGGAACTTTGTAGTTTGATCCTTCAGAGAATTTTCTAGCAGATACTTGGCCAAAGCCAAAATATATCTGAGCCATTGGAGTCCAAGGACACGTGGTGTCAGATTGTGAACTTCGGAGGTTTATCACTCCAGAGGTTTTGTGGAGAGGTGGTTCAGAAATTCCTGAAGCACTGAAGCTCGAAGTTATTGTGGGTCGTTGATCCTAAACGGGAGCATGAACCATTGATTGGAAAGGGGACACATGGAGGACAAAGGTTTACTATGTTAGAAAGCCACTTCGGAGGATTTGTGGAGTGTGCATTCGAATTCGATCGAAGCTCAAATTTCCTAAGGAGGAGACTGAGCCATAGATCCCAGCGAGGAACAAGGACCATTGTTCTTGTTTCTGTGGTTTTGGAGGATTGTGCCTCCGGAAGAATTGACCACAGTGTGAAGTGAAAATGCTCGAAGCCTGAATCTCTGAACTGCCCTTTGAGTAGGCGACTAGTCATCAGCTGAGGTCACATGAAAGAAGAGGCCTAGCATAGGGAGATAGTGCCCATTACTCAAATTTTTCAAATGGAACATGGGCTTAGCAGGAGCCCCCGAGTTTCATAGAACCTGTGCCTTAGGAGAAAAGGGGCATGTGTAACTTGATTTGGGTTCTAACAAGGGGCCCAAAGAGTTAATTCATCTCAGTCTTTTGAACAATCCTAGACCAGGAGGTCGAGTAGCCACGTGGAGAGAGAAGGGGTTTGTATCTCTCTCTCTCTCTCTCTCTCTCTCTCGCGCGCGCGCGTCTTGACCTCTCTCTCTCCCTCTCACACACTCTCTCTCTACCATCATCTTTGTCTTCCTCTCTCTATACCCCCC
>ML785289.1:242328-270153 GCA_009831015.1 Picea engelmannii | reverse complement strand
TATGAGTATTAATTTAACTTACTTCATTTGCATGAATAATGTTCGCAAAATATTCTCATCAAATAAATCACAGTGCAAAGCTACGTCCATTAAACCATGACCTAGAGTACCTACACCTATACCATGACCTAGACCATGATGTATACCTAGACATTGGCAAGACTATTTCTCTGTCTTCCTCTCTCTCTCTGATATCTCGCATGCTCACTCACTCTCTCCCCTTCCCCCCTTCTTTTTCTCTCTTTATCCCCTGCTCTGCAAATCCTTTATTTATTAAGGAAGTGGTTAGAGCACTAGGTTGAAAGTGTAGGAGTTTTGGGGACCCTAGGAAGAGGTATGACGATAAGGATCTTAGTTGGTATCAACTATGGGGAGGGGTTAATTCGGGTTAGGTATAGGCAGTGGCCTAGGGTTAGATGGGTATAGGGAAGAAATAGTGGAGGAAGGTAATTCCTTATATGCATGGAGGGTCCGAGAGAGGGAAAGAGCCAACAAGAGTTGTCTTTTTTATTATTTTTAGCGACATTGTTAGCATGCGCCTCGGTCTTCCCTGCCCCCTGTAATATGTATACATAATTCATTCCATCCATGACCTATACCTAGGCCATGACCTAGACCTACACCTAGACCATGACCTATACCTAGGCCATGATCTAGACCTACACCTATATGATGACCTAGACAATGGCAATATTGAGCCACGTTTTCTTTGGAGGAATTTCAAAGTGTTAAATATGACAATATATGAATGATTAGAAATCATAATGTTTTTCAAAGTACAATCTAATGATTATAAATCATAATGTTTTTCCAAGTACTACAGCCTTAGTCAGTATCAAGTCAGTATCATAATTATTAACTAATTAAACCACCATCCGGGTTTAATGACAATATTCATAATTTGATTGATACAACCATCAATAGGACCAAATTGTTTGATAATTCACACATGAAGAGTATCAACTTGTACTATGGAAATCCAATGAAGGATTAAAACTTATATAGATTTGCTCATTTGTATCATGATCCATTTAATGGTCATTTCGTTGATCTTTTGTATTTGAAATATATTCAGATATTGGGAGTTGTGAATCTTAATGATTACACCTGTCTAATGGACACGGATGGCTCAAATTACCGGAGAAACAAGAATAATTTGAAGACTGGGAATACTTTTGCAGTTACTGCTAGTGTTACGAATTTTGCAGTTGATGTTCCTACAACATCGTTTGTTTCAAAAAGGTCTATAGATACATTTTATGAAGTTCCTACTTGTTCAGTTAGGAGTGCTCCTAAATAAAGGGATAAAAAGTTTAATTCTCATGTAAGTAATGAACAATCCACAATGGAGTTTCAGCTCATGGTCGAGAACAAACTGAACATAATTATGAATGATTTAATGGGGATTAAACATGATCTTCATGTTCTAAAATGTACCAGATTCCAATCTAAGGATAATAATGGAGTTGGCAGCGTTAGTTCATCTGCCTCTAGGCATAATGTCTACATTAGTGAAGATGAGGAAATGGGTGATTCCTAAATAGACTCAGATCATTATATGTTAGTCGTATCAAGTTTAAGTACTGTGTGTGAGAATGTGATTTATACATCTTTTGTAATTTTGATCATTCTAGGATTTTAGCCTAATACTTTGTATATCTAATTTTTAATATAAATGACTTATGTTGTTCCTTTAATGATTCATCTCTTAATTGACCAATGTGTGTTCTGTTTATCTAAAGGATATTTACAAGAAACATTCATCTAAAAGATATGTTAGCAAGAGATTTTGTTTATATTTTCTTGGTTTCAATGTTTTTCCTCAGAATTTCTTCGTTTCAATGTACTTAATCCAATGCGGAATTTCATATTTCCACTCATATAGATTTTATACTATGCTCAATTTCTTTAAGGAATTTTAATTTCTGATGAGAAAGAAGAATTTGTAATAAGAATAAACACTTGTTCTTTAAAGAAAAAAGAGAAAACAATTGTTACACTTTATGCACATCACATATGTTTATGTCTGAAAATGTTAATATAAGGTTATATACATGTGTGAAATCACAAATGACACCTTATGCAAGTTGAACCACTCATTTTGGCTCAAAATTGGCACTAAGGCGTGCATTTAACTCTGAGGCAGTTTTGCATTCACATTTACATGATATCCCAAATCTAGTTGCATGAAAGCAACCTCTCAAGTTCTTCAATTGCACTTTAAATTACATATGTAAATTTACAATGTATCTGACTCCATATTACAACCTTTAAATAAATTTTTGAGCTACAGGGAAGCTTGGGCATGCATTTTAATGTTGTTACTAATTAGTACAGGTTCGACCTTGCAAATTACAAAGTATTTTTGCACAATAGACTATTTTGTGACTAAAAATGAAAAATTGACCTTGGTTTCCCTCATAACCCACCATCCTATGATTCATCATAATGTTTTGAATTTGTGTGCATAAAATTCATCCTTTTTGGAGTGTAAATGAACTGCTAATTGTACAAATAGATTATAAATATTAGAATGATCAGTTCTTGAGGAATCAAGATGTTCTGGGAGAATTCTTGCAGCTGTCAATGATACATTCATTGTTTTAATCCAATGTTTTTTTTAAAGCAGAATTTCACCAATTTGGATAAATTTTATTTGTTTTTAAGAAATTTAGGCTACAAATTTTCACATTTTTATTAAAAATTAAAAAAACTTGTAGCACAATTTATTATTATAGTTATTCATACACTTATATTTTTCACTTAAATATAAACATTTTCCATGAACATATAATAGGTTTTCTTAAAAAAAAATCCAAACCAATGATTATGCATCCCAATTGTTTTGGGAATATTCACTACATATGGATGAATACTTAATAGCAACTACTCTTGGGAAAACTATGGATTTTCAATTAAAGTCATGTAAATTTATGTAGGGAAAGAAAAAAAAAATAATACTTTACTTGTATTATTTGTTTTACTTCTTTCAACATCTAGGTGGCATACCATGTTGTATATTAGTGTGTAGAATTTTTTCACGTCTGTATTTCTAAAGATATTTTCCATTGTCATTTCTTCTTGTTGTAAGTTTTTGTTAATTATTGTCAAAGATGCACATGTGACACTAATGGAATGGTGTTGTTGCCAAATTTTAAAGTTAGTAACAAGAATCAATTGGTTATCACCTAAGATAAATGATATTTTTTTTACATATATATTTTGATCAACAAATAGTTTGATAAGTTATGACTTATGTGTTTTGAAAGAAGAAACATTGTTTTCGATCTACCTTATATTTTTAATAGTGACTAAAGGTCTTTTTACAGCCTTGTTGGATGCAAATTAAAGTGGGTCAAAAATGGCACTAGGGTGTGCATTTTACTCTGAGGCAATTTTGCATTCACATTTTCATGATATCCCAAATCTAGTTGCATGAAAGCAACCTCTTATGTTCTTCAATTGCACTTTAAATGACACATGTAAATTTACAATGTATTTAACTCCATATTACAAAATTTAAAACAATTTTTTATCTACAAGGAAGCTTGGGCGTGCATTTTAATGTTGTCACTTAGTACAAGTTCGACCTTGCAAATTACAAAGTATTTTTTCACAAAAGAGTCTATTATGACTGCACATGAAAAACTGACCTTGGCTTCCCTTTTAACCCACTATCCTCTGATTCATCAAAATGTCATGAATATTTGTGCATAGAAAACATCATGTTTGGAGTATAAATGCACTACTAATTGTACAAACATGTTATAAATATTGGAATGATCAATTTCCAACTTAAATCCTAAATTATGGAGCCATATCCAACTTTGGGTGTGCGGTTTAATATAGCCAAGTTTAACAATTTGTCCCTATGGTTTTACAATGCAATTTTTATCCTTTATGCACACCGGGTAGGTTTATGTCTGAAAATGTCAATAGAAGTTTATAGACATGTGTAGAATCTTCAACTACATCTTATGCAATTTGAACCAAAAAATTTGGCACAAAATTGAGAATAGGGCATGCATTTGAGGTTGAAGCAGTTTTACATTGAAATTTACATGAAATGTCAATTTTAGGTGCATGAAAGAAACCTCTCCTGATCTTTAATTGAACTTTATATGTATAGGTAAATTTACCATTTATGTAACTCAATCTTAAAACTTATAAAAAAAAAAATTGGAGCTACATGAAAGCTTGGGTGTGCATTTTCATTTAGCCACATAGTACAATTTATACCTTGCAAATTACAAGGCAAACTTTACCTCTTTTGCATAGCTACCCTTTTTAAACTTGAAATTGAAAAATAAACAACATGAACAAGTCTAATTTGTTAAACCATGCCCCCAACAAATTTCACAACTTAAATCTAAGGTATAATACAACATTGGGTTTCTTTTTAAAAATAGTTTGTGCATTTCGATGATTTTACTAGGCATTTATTGCCTATTTTTGCACAAAAGAATGCAAAATTGGCCTAGGTTTCTCTCCTAACCCAACATCCTTTGATTCATAACAATTCCATGAATATTTATGCATAGAAATATTGTAATCATTAATTTATTGTGCAAACAATTTATACATATTGTAATCATCAATTTACAACTTAAATCCTAAATTATGGATCCATATCCAACTTTGGGCATGCATTTTAATATAGCCAACTTTAAGAATTTGTCCATTTGGTTTTACAATGCAATTCTTAGCCTTTATGGACACCAGGTAGGTTTATGTATGAAAATGCCAATATAAGTTTATAGACAGGTGTAAAATCACAAACTAAAACTTATGCAAGTTGAACCACAAAAGTTGGTTCAAATTTGAGACAAGGGTGTGTGTTTGAGGCTGAGGCAGTTTTGCATTCAAATTTACATGAAAATTGATTTCTAGGTGCATGAAAGCAACCTATCTTGTTCTTCAATTACAACTTAAAACTTATTAAACAAATTTTGGAGCTACAAGGAAGCTTGGGCGTGCATTTTCATTTAGTCACTTAGTATAGTTTATACCTTGCAAATTACAAGGCAAACTTTGCCTCTTTTGCACAACCACCCTCTTTAAAATTGCAATTGCAAAATTAACAACATGAAAAGGTCTACTATGATAAACCACACCCCCAACAACTTACACAACTCAAATCCAAGATATAATACAACCTTGGGTTACTTTTTACAAACATGTTGTGCATTTTGAGGGTTTTACTAGGAATATATTACCTATTTTTCCATAGAAGAGTCTTTTATGATCTTAATGCAAAATTGACCTTGGTTTCTCTCCTAACCCACCATCCTCTGATTCATCAAAATGTTGTGAATATTTGTGCACATAAATCATTCTTTTTGGAGTGTAAATGCACTACTAATTGTACAAACAGGTTATACATATTGTAATGATCAATTTACAACTTAAATCCTAAATTATGGAGCCATATCCAACTTTGGGTGTGCAGTTTAATATAGTCAACTTTAACAACGTTGTCCCTTTGGTTTTAGAATACAATTCTTATCCTTTATGCACACCAGATAGGTTTATGTCTGAAAATGCCAATACAAGTTTATAGACAAGTGTAAACTAAAAAACTATAGCATATGCAAGTTGAACCACTAAATTTGGGTCAAAATTGAGAGTAGGGCGTGCATTCGAGGTTGAGGCATTTTTTCATTCAAATCTACATGAAATCCCAATTATAGGTGCATGAAATAAACCTCTCGTGTTCTTCAATTGAACTTTAGATACATAGGTAAATTCACCATTTATGTAACTCCATATTAAAACTTATAAAAGAAAATATGGAGCTACAGGGAAGCTTGGGCTTGCATTTCCATTTGTCACTTAGTACATTTTAGACCTTACAAACTACAAGGAAAACTTTGCCTCTTTTGCACAACCACCCTTTTTTAACTTGTAATTGCAAAATAAACAACTTGAACATGTCTACTATGATAAAACACATCCCCAACAACTTGCACAACTCAAATCTAAGGTATAATACAACATTGGGCAGGTTTAGGCACAGACAATAGAGCATAACTCTATGCCCTTTGGATCCTAATTAAGGTTGCAGTGGACAGACAAGTTAAGAGGCTACAGGTCTTTGGTGGCTCCAAACTTCTGATGGACTGGGAAAATGGTAAAAGTAACATTTCTAACTTGGAGCTAGGGCTTATTTTAAATAGGATTATGGAAAAGAAAATAGTTTTTGAAAAGGTGTATTTTTCTCATGTTTGCTAGAAATTCAACCATAAAGATGATCAGTTATCAAAGAAAGCACTCATTTTCTAGGAAGTTTATTTTTTTTATTTTTCATGAGATTAAGAAACATACTCCTACAGATTTGAAACTCTTACATCTTTTTTGATGAATATATTTTTGGTCTTGTTTTAATTTTTGTTTATGTAAAGTTAGAGAGAGTTTGTCTCATTGTTTTGTCTTGGCATCAATATGAATTTGTGGAACTATTTGTTTAAAGAGTGAGGGATGATTGTAAGAGTCAAATTCATAAGGATATGCTATAGTCTTATTTGATAGAGGCAGACTATAAAGGAAATGATTGCTAACATTAAAAGTAGAAGGGATCTCGTCAATGTGTATTTCATTTCCACTAGAAATATCAATACAATGATTTGTATCACATAAAAAAAAAAACTAAAATATAATTTCTTGTTGGTAGATTTAGACATTATTAAAAAGATGAATTAAAGATCACTTAAAGATTACAGATAATCACTAAATATGACAACAAGCATCACATATAAGACAAGTATGAGTCAGAAACATTATTGATCTTCAATTAATTCCTCATAAATATAGAAGGGTATTTACATGACAGACATGACAGATACAATCTCCATTACAAATTGGGAAAATTGTAATACAGATTCTAAAACTTTATCCTCTCTGAAGATTCCTCATGAGGAATCTTTGACAAGCCTCTCCTTTTCTATCTCTCTACTTACAACCTTATATATTATGTTCCCCATGGGGACCACCATGACCCATAGGTCCCTTACATAAGTGGATCATAACTAAATTTACATGAATTCACAAGTCCTCGAACCAGTCGTTACAACTTTGAGGCGATTCTTAGTACTTGAGGCACACTCTGCCTTGTTGTAGTCATTTATTTGCTGCAATTGATACTTAAAAGGGTGTTTTATCTAGTCACTAGCTTCACATAGTGGGGTGGTATTGAAGAAACTTACAGTGCAAATGGGTTCCAAAATCCATAGTGCACCAAAGGGTTTAATGGAAGATACGAAATGTAGCATGGATATGGAGGGTGCACCACTAGGAAGGAAGAGAGCGGGGGAAGTATTAGGGATGAGCTTGATGTAGAATATTATGGTGGGAATGGACATGATTGATACAAAGAAGGTATACCAATTGTTATGTTCTTGTTACTAAGCAACTGTCATGGTATCCTATACTTGGGTCAAACACCTTCAATGCCCATTTGGACCGACCAACCCAGACATATTCCTTATGGAGAAATACCTTATCTCATGTCTCCTTGTACTGTCACATTCCCTTGAAATTGTTGGCATCATCGATTCATCACCTCAATATGTTCTCTATTTCCTTTGGTCCTTGCACTACTGCTGGAGACTCCCCCTTTCTCTGTCTTGGGGCCTCTTAGACTATCGATGTTGATGTGGAATGCTTCTTCTTGATTGGTTGCACCATATGCATATGGGTGTAGTATTGTGACCTTTGAATTAGCCATCTTAATCCTTCCCAAGTTTTCCCCATTTTGGCATAGTCTTAATGTTCTACATTTAATTGGTATTTTTCACCTTAATCGGGTGATCTAAATCTAGGAAAAATCTCAATTTTATGTTGTTTAAATTGCACTTATGAATGCATAAATGGATTGAGTGTCCTGGAAAACACTTGGGGCACTCGAATTATATAGACTTAACCACTCAACGGGCTACTTATAATTCCTGGACTACTATCCCTTCGTTATACAAAGGGGTAACTCTGGGACATGGAAACATCGATCAAGACCATCCATCATACAACTTCACTGGTAACATTAACTAACATGTGACATGAAATTCACTCATAGCCTATATGGTGGCATAACTGATCTAGATCAAGTTTTTTCCAACCTTCCCACATCATGAAAAATTCTAATATGTATTGTGTTCATCCATTAAACCTTGTACTTTCCAATCATATATATTTTCCATTCATGTTTAGTTGACGTCTCAGGACAGAGCGGGCATAAGAAGCCCACCCCAGACATTTTTATCCCCCATAGCAAGAATAATTGACTTCTCAGTCGAGACAACATGGGAATAATAAGCACGTGATGGACATTTTTATCCCCCTAATTGCCATAATTAAGGCCCAATCATGTGCCAAACACACCCATGAGACAAAACTTTTCTAACATGGAAGTGCCACATAGGTGCCACAGGGGTAGGTGATGGGGTAATGGTGGGTGACGATGGTGATGTCATCATTCCAGAATCGATGGTCTTGAAAACCATAAAATACAAGTCAAACGTCTGATAAGTACTAAACTAAGTCGTAGGTCTGACGAATGTCAGGGAACCAAGAAAAAAATATAATGAATTTTTTAGAATTAGTAAGTAACGTCTGACTGTAAGGTGGATTTTGTGTGTAATGTCGAAACACCTGGTTGGACATCAACACCATATGTAGTAGTGCTTGAAGATATATTTGAGAAGAACTTGATAAGAGAGGCATAAGAAACTGACGGTCCTAGAGATAAGGAGACTCTTTTGAAAAAGATTTGACATGTAGGAGAAGACCATGAAATTGATAGTAAAATTTCTATGAAGGAAAATGAACTAGTCTTAAATAATGGAAGAAGAATGTTGATAAAAGAAAGAAGACAGTGATTGCAACCAGTTTAATCAATCACAAAAGAAGATGAAAAACGGAGCCTTCGAGCATCCAAATTTAATCAACCAAGTGAAAAAGACAGCAATCTTGAAGTAATCCATGAAGACTCATGCAAATAATAAATAGTCTTTAATGTCATGTTATACAAGTATTTTGGAGGGTCCTATAACTAATATTTTTTATAGGAGATATTGTATATTGATTGGGTTTATGAAAAACATTATGGCATCTCTATACAAAGAAAGTGAAGATGATGACACCCTTGATGAATTTGTTGTGAGTATCTATAAAGATTGGATATTGATGTTTCTTGCATAAATGAATTAGTATTATGATAATCAGAAATTAGATGACCCCTTAGAAGCTATGAAGGCATGGAATAGCTTGAAGAATAAAGGAACATTGAGATTTGATAAGTTGTATATGGACAATAAAAACAGAATGGAAGGAAAGATACAAAATATGAAGAGTTTATCACATAACCTATGACTATCTTGGTTATGCATTCCAATTAATTGAAAGAAAAAGACAATTGAGAAATAAAGATATAATGTTGGTACTTGAATATGTTGATATAAGCCTTTGTGAGTTCGCCATAGGAGTTGATTGTATGAAGTGACTCGTTATGTCAAAGGATACTGATGAAGATGACTTTTCCAAAAGGAGCATGTAGACAAAGAACAAGGATCTGATAAAAGTTTCATGGAGAAGCACAAGCTCAAGGGGAGCCGAAGAAAAGATAAGAAGGTTGTCAATTTATAAGAGGAAAATGAATATTACATTGTAAGGGGGAGTTGTAGAAAGAGAGAAGGGTGCTAGTCACAGAGCAGAGAATAAATATTAAGTGAAAGAGGGAGAAATTCCCTTTTCCATTGATGTCAAAGGGGGAGAGTAAAGAGTAGGAGAAACTGCAGACTTGGAGAGCATTATAAATGACTAAGTGTTTCCATCAATGACAAAGGGAGGGATTGTTGGGAAAATTTTTGTCATTGATGTCAAATACAGAAGGAGATGGATTGTTGTATGATGTTGTCATTGATTTAAAAGACTATGAATGTCTCTATGCATTGTGTTGATGAATTTCTACATGTTTACCCTGTGTGATTGAAGGCGGGATGATTGTAAATATCTCTATGAGATGTGAGGGATCTGTGTGTTTACCCATATAAAGAATAAATCAAGGAACAATATATAGGAGGGAGAGAATGTTAAAACCAAAGAGCAGACTGAAGAAGCACCTAAATTGTATAACTAGGCCAACAAAGGTATGAGGAGGATGAGACGACGACGACCCTGCAAATAGAGGAATGAGATCGAGGAAGTGAAGAGCTCTATGGTAGAGTGATCATAGTTTGAAGAAAAAGAAAACCCCATGGAAAGGTTTGGTTGTATAGAAATCATGGATTGCAGAAGACCAAGGATGCAAAGAAAGCTCAGGCTCAAGCATGTGTTGAAGGGATGTTCGATTCTAAAGAGAAGAGGAAATTGGAAGCTAGATGAGTTGACCTTGTCTGAGGGAATCGAAGGAGAAAAAATTCATACTACAAGATATGAAATCCAAGAGCATAGAAGAATATCAGGCATGCATTGAAGGCTTGAATATCAAAATCGATATATCCCACATGCACAAGGGAAATTGACTTCGAAGGATTTATGATGAAAAAGTGAAAGCACATAGTTTGAATGTGAACAGTAAGCTACGAAACCTCACGTGAAGAGTTACCTTTTGGTCATGCAGCCCAACATATTGGAGACCGAGAGATCAGAGTGTTATCATAGTGGGAAAACTTCCAAGGGCTCAAGGGGTCGACACCTCAGTGGCTTGGTGCCCCGGTCATCCAATATCGGAGTATTGGACACCGAAAGAACGAAGTGTGTGCATAGTGCCAAAGTATCGGGGGCCCGATACCCAGGGGGAAGATCTGATGCCACATCAATAGCCATGCTCAAGCCAAGTGTTAGCGATGTCATCTACCATGTAAACAACCAAGACAGTATAGAAAGACACATAGATACCATGTAAGATCTAGTGGTCATGTAGCCACATCAACACAATGTCATGGGTAATATATCACATATCATATGATCAGAGAGAAATATTGAAATGTTAAACTTTTAGGGGGTTAGCGGCCCGATATCCTGGTAGCTCGGTGCCCCGATAGTGGGGTCCATGATATCAACATATCAGATATCAAGAGATCAGGAGAAAGTGCAAGCATAGTGTTAAAGCCCCGAGGTGTCGATACCTGAGGGACTGATACATGGTGGGCTAATTTATGTGCCAAGTCAGTTCCACATGGAGGTGATGCAAAAAACCAAATATAATGCCACATGTCATACCTTATACAATTCCATGTCATTCAGGACATGTATATGAAGCCCACGTGGATACCATGTCACATCGGTATATTGAATATCAGAGGAATGGTTGAAGGCGTGAGTGTTGAAGGTTTGAGGGCATGATATCCCAGTGGTCCTAATATCTTGGAAATGAGATCAATGGTTGAGACTTATTCTCAATCTGATCGGATGGTGCTTGTATGATGATGTTGTGTTAAGTGATGCGGAGAACCAGATCAATGGTCAAGATTGAATCTAAGATGGATTGAACGGTGGTTGAGCGTTGAGATCGTGTTGCATTGTAATTGGACCACATGTCATAAGAATATTGGATCACATGAGTACTGGTATATCAGATACTAGAATAATGAAGGTGGATAGTTGAAGGCCCAGGGGCCCAATAGGCCTAGTGACCTTGATATCTAAGGAATGAGATCAATGGTCGAGATCAAATCAAGGAACTGGATTGAAAGGATCTTGAGCATCGAAGTCATGTTGTGTGTTTTTTTGGGTGGAGAATAGATGAATGATCATGATTTTTTAAAGGATTGGATCCAACTGTGGTTGATCGATAGAGGCCCATGAATAGATCGCATGCAACAGAAGAATATTGAGACCAGTTTTTGTGGAGTTGTTTTGATAGCCTGGTTTTGAGGAAGATTGGAAACTAGACCTGACCTATTGAGCATGATTTCTGGCATATGTGGAAAAATTTTATTGTATGGGCCCATGTATAAATAGCGATGCCCTGATCATTTTGAGTAAGAGAGAATTTCTGATATTATAGAACCGAGAGCGGAAGAGAATCCTTGAGGCTCAGAGTTTTTTTAATGGAAGAAAATGTAAGAGAAAAGAATGTGATTGTCTAAGGGTGGCTATGAGGTGTAAGGTCTAAGGAATTTATGAATTCATGCAGAATGTGAACTGGTGGAGAGTGATGTGATAGTAGATATAGAGCAGTTGATTTGTATAGGTGAAGCCTTGAAGAAAATATTCAATTTGATATTGTTGGTAGCTTGAGGGGATTGGTCTCCTACAGGTTGGTGTCTTCAAACATTGTTGATAAGTTGGTGCTTAGCCAAGGGGATTGTGTATCCTGCAGGTTAGTTCCTGAAAACATTGTTGTTGAGTTAGTTCTTAGCCAAGTGAATCGGTGTCTCCTACAGGTTAGTTCCTACAATCATTGTTGTTGAGTTGGTGCTTGACCAAGGGGATTGGTGTCTCTTGTAGGTTGGTGCCTGCAAACATTATTGTTGAGTTGGTGCTTAGGAGGATTGGTGTCTCTTATAGGTTGGTGCCTGCAAACATTATAACAACAGGTTGGTGCATGAAAATATTGTAATAGTAGGTTGGTGCCTACATGATTTTATAAAGAAAAGTTTTGTGGTTTTCTCCCATTTTGGTTTTGCACGTTAAATCTATGTGCATTGTGGATTCTATGTTTGTATGGTTGTTTATATTTATCATTAAAAGCTCATAGTTGGTAAAGTAACAATTTGATAAATATTCTAAATAATGTAAAAACATTCCTATACTGATTCAACCCCCCCTTAGTATAAGTAAGTGTCCCAACACTTCTAACATACAAAAAAACATATTAAAAGAAATATGCATTCTACATCACAATAATCAATTCAATAACATCCATAACCTTCTTATTATTAGACATCATATAATCATTCCAACGGGGAAACAATGGAATGGAGCATGGAGTATGTTGCAGCTATCACTATAATGTTGTCTCTAGTAGATGCGTTGGTTTTGGTAGTTTTATTTAGAAATAAATGGAAGACTAGTGACATGTACCCACCCATTGTTGCAACAATGGTGGATCACATCCTCTATTTTAAATGCTTATATTAATTTCTTTTGGCCATCATAGTCACTAAAAAACATTCAAAATAGCTCCTACAATGTTTAACCTTGTTTGTACCACTGATCTTCAATGAGGGTGAGTATACCTCCTAGGAGATATGTTAGTCATGTTGCATTGGTTATTCCATATATGTGCCTTCCAGTGTAGCGCTCCACTTGGAGTGTGAACCTACATGTGATGATTGTAGGTTGCTTGTAAGGGCATCGGGCCACATTGTGCAATTGTCCTCCCTTAACTCCCATATATATAGGGGAAGGAAGAGTCCTTTACTCATTCATATCACTCATCATTCTTATTCACTCTGGTGTAGAGATGTGACTTGGAGAATCTCTCTCTCTCTCTCTCTCTCTCTCTCTCTCTCTCTCTCTCTCTCTCTTCATTTGTACTTGATATCTCTCTTTCTTTGAGTCACTAGGGTTTTTTAATCTTCTTGGAGCATATTGAAGTATAGGGTTAGTGTTTCTTCCCATGGAGATTCTAATATTAGGGTTTTGAGATGAAACCCTAGGTTGTATTTGGTGAAGAAGAAGAGGAGGATGAGGAGACATATTTCCTTGGAAGACCATGTTGAGTGATTCGTTCTTGTTGGATCTCCTTGGTTGAGTTAAGGCTTTTCATTTTTTTCCCTAGCTAGGGTTTTGGATTGTACTAGACTTGGAATAAGGTTATGGTGTGTATATGAAATTCATATTATCATATTAATGAAATCCATATGTTCTTCATGGTTTGCAATATCCAACTATATATGTTTTGTTATTTGACATAACTCAAGGAAAATTGTGTTAAGTGATTTAACATTGTAATCAAAGAAGATATAGGTTGTTTTTTTGTTGTAAATAAGGGCTCATATATCTAGTTTATGCATGACAAGATTGCTCTAGAGGGTTGAAAATTATGACAACACTTAATTATCTTTTTTCTTGGATTGCCTAGAAATTTGGGGTTGTTAAGGATTGAAAAATTAACCACTACCACTGATATTTTAATTGTAATTCATAATAGACCTAATCTTGGAAATTCATAGGGTTAAGATCTAGGAAACCTCTAGTTCATAGGTGAATTTCTAAATTTTAAATTTTGAGAAAATTCCACAATTGTATGACAAATTCCAGCAAGGATGAAGTGCATTCAATTGGAGAGAAGGAGGGTAGGTTGGAGGAGAGTTTCAAGTTCTAAAAATCTCCTACAAAGGATATGTTTCCTATTGAAGAACCATTGGATTGTTTGGTGTTAGAAAAAAGAATGGGACCTACCATTGGGATTGAATATTTCCCTTCCAATATTTATTTGGTGACAAAGGAACTAGAAGAACCAGACGTTGAAACTCAACCTTGTATGGAGGAAAATCCTTAGTCATCATGTTGGGAGGTGAAGGATTTTTGGGTAGGGTATGAAACTCTACCACAGAATGATATTATGAACCAAGCATTATCTAGTAATTTGGTTTCTACTACAAACAATTTGTTTTCTCCTTATGAAGTTTTTAATTTGGATATGAAGAACAAAACATCTTGGCCTACTCCTTTAGAAGCAATAAAAAAGAGATACATGTCTAGAACTTTCTCTAGGGGGTGGGAACAAGTATAGGAGCCAAATCCTACATGGAGGATATAATTAGGATTAAATGGATGTATTAGATGATTCTTGGGCTAGATCCAAGACCAATTGATGCAGAGAAACATAGAAAATGGATTAATCATAATGATGAAACAAGAGGTCTAATTGGCATGACAATATTTGAAGATCTCAAATTCCATATTCATCCCATTAACACACCTTAGGAAGCATGGTTGAATTTTCAACAACTATTTTGGAAAACCAAATTGATACAAGCTAACTATTTGGTAAATAAACTCAGATCTCTTTAAATGGCATAATTTCTTCAAAATGATGACTACGTCACAAAATTCAAGCTCTTAATACTTCTACTTAGTGATTGTGGAATAACTAAGGATGATGATCATGAAATAATGACTATTCTATCTAAACTCAAAGATCTTTTTGATATCTTTGTCTCTATTTTTTATTATATGATAGATGCATTAGGAGCCAATTATAATATGCCTACTTTTGAGCTATTTTGTGAATAATTAGCACATCAGAAAGAAAAACTCATGCATATGGGTGCCCTTGATATAGGTACTAAGTAGAAATCACTATTTTCTCAAAATCATAAGGGCTCCAAACCCTTCAAGAAGCCATTAAGAGGAGCCAAACAACCCATGATTGTTAGGCCACCTACACTAACTCCTCCTAATCCAGAGTCTCAGCAAGGCACCAGGTGAAAGGTTAAGAAGCCACTTAGGTCTAATTCCTTTTATGGAAAATATGGGCATCTAGACACACATTGTTGGAAGAAGATGAAAGCATTGGAAGAAGCCATTAAAAAACATAAAATTATGCTTGATTCTTCCTCCTCTTCTACTTCTTAGCCTCATTCTCTTTTTTCAATATCATGTCAACCATCTTATGAATGGATTTTAGATTCATAGGCCTCTCCTCATTATGGCCAATCACAAGGATCTTTTCTCTATTCTTGATGATTGTACAACTTGACATATTTTTGTCACTGATAGCTTTCCTTTAGATGTTAGGAATAGGAATACTATATCTTCTTGGTGGGTAATTTAACAATGTATTCATGCTTCTAATATTTCTACAAATTTTCTTTCAATTTTTCAAATTACTCATTTTGGTTATGGAAAAATAATAGAGTTTTCACCTCACAATCCATTCCCATATTCAACATGCAAGTTTCATTCATTCTTAGGCCTAGAGGCAGTTTATCTTGGCATCCAATGGAATCCGAGTTTAATTATAGTCTTTGTTTGTTGACTGCGATCCAAACAATGAGTATGCCATCATGTAGGAAATCCTAAAAAGAAAGTGTAGACCAACTTCTTCTATTGAGATCAATTTATTTCCAGCATGGAAATGGTTCTACTACTTGTCCATGCTTGCAAAACTCTCTATCTATAATATCCCTAGGCCGAACCCAATTGTAAATGTCAATACAAATGTACTTAAACTAGTGAGTTGTTTGACATAATTTTTGTATACACCTTTCATGGCATAGTGCGTGCATGTAATGTGCAATAAAATTATGAAGTATGCACATTCCAGGATACTGTGCACAACAACTTAAGTGTGCGCAATTTTGAGGCCAGGGATCCTTTGTGTATATGTTGTGTTTTATAGGTTGGTGAGCCAGTTATTATAAGCTAGGAGGCTTATGTTTGTATTAGGCTAGAGAGCCTAGATGCTAAAGGCCAGTGTGCCTATTTTTTTATATGTCTCATTATTAATATAAAATACATCGTTGCGCGCAGACCAACCATGATAAAAGAGTATGGGGGACTAAACTCGACTAGTTAGTGAAAGGAAGGGGATAAAAGTTAAGGAAAGGGGCTAAGCAAGGGAGCTTATTCCAAAAAGGAATATTATATTAATATTTCTTAAAGTATAAAGTATGGATAATTATTTTATCCTAAGTCCTAAGGATGGGGACAAGTGGGCCAAAGTAGCTCCCAACGTGACAAGTGTCAAGTTGGGGACATGCATACATATAGTTTGGACTTAGTTCATTTTCAGATCTTTTTCCATCATTTAGTCATACATTCAACCATTATTCCAGGAGTACTCACTCACTCAGTCAGATATCATCCGTACCTTCATGTCATTGTACCTGAACTTGTATCCATACCCATACTTGTTTGTGTAGCTGGTTAACCGGGGAGATGGACTGGAGAAGCGGGTTGTCAGGCCCGTGGGATATTGAAGAGGCAGGTTTTCAGGCCCATGATCAATTTCTCTCTAGGTGAGAAAATTGTTGGGAATTTTTTTCCTAAAGGTGTTAAACTACAGCCATAGGGCTCTGAGACTTCATGTCTGGCCTATTGTTGAAGCCTGAAAAGGAAGTGGGGAAACCGAAGGACTATTGAGTAGAGAAGGGGCACACTTCCTGGTGTGGGACAGGCATGTGGGGAAAGAGGGACTGTAGGTTGTTAGTTTGAGTCGCCACCTATGATAGATCCTTTCATGTTGTCTCAGATCCATTAGCCTGGTTAGGAATCCCTTTACCCGAGTGGAGTTTAGTCCCAGCTCGGGGGTGACCCACTGCTGAGAGTTATGAGAAGTGTGGTCTAAGGCTCAGAGGTTCGTGGAAATTTTGCACGCAGTTGGTGATATTCTTACCAAGATAAGTTTTGTGTGATAAATTTACATGCTGCATTATTATTTACGTGTTTAATATTATGGGTCTATCCTATGTGTGGTTATATATGTCTTTATATTTATGAATATTTCCTGAATATGTTGCATGTATATGTTTACGATTATTTCAGTATGAATATGTGCCTTTACATAATGTATTTGTCTTTTTACGTTTTATATGAAAATTTATACAAGAGTTCTGTGTGTATATGTTTTAATTGCATGCAGTTCGAAAAATTTACGTGGCATAGCTCAGTTGGATGTTGGGTATGTTACAGTATGTTCCACAGAGAGAATGAAAAGCATTCTCTCGTGTAGCGTGCATCAGTATGGGTGGTTGGGGATGTTACAATATGGTATCAGAGTTTCAGTTTTCAACATTGAGCCTGGATGGGCCGAGCAAGTTGAGTTGAAGAATTTTTTTACAGAGGATTTATTTCAAAGTGGCCAAATTTCGAGTTGTAGAGCATCCATGGAAAAAAAAAAAAAGTAACAACAATTGTGCGGAATTGGGAAAAGCACCAATTTATGTTGTTAAATTCATGGGAAAATTAAGAAATTTGGCTATGCGGTGAGATATTATTGATTTAATATCTGTTCTAGCAAATTCGGACCTAGAATTGGTCGAATTTGAAGTTACAGTGAAGCCATGCCAGTTGGAGCGAGATTAGTAATTAAAATTCTCAATTCGTGACTTGAGTTTGGGAAAAAATTGTTACAGAAATGTCAAACCGCAACGATTTGTTGTTGCATAGGTTGAATTGGTGTTATCGGGGTGAAATTGAACAAATTTCATAGTTGCAAAATGTCTATGGTAAATTGGGGAAAAAGTTAAGCCAAAAGCCTCAATTTCTACAGCGGAATTCACAAGGAATTGATGCACATAGAAATGAATGTGCACAGGTGGGCACACTAAAAATGCATGTTGCGCAGTAAAAAGCTTGTGATATGTAAAATTTGGTGTTGCGCGGAAAAATGTTGGCATGCTGGTACGCGTGCTAAATTTTGGTACTGCGCGAAAAAATATTGGTGTACGGGTGCATGCACTAAATTTTAGCACCACGCGGAAAAATGTTGGTGTGCGGATGCGTGCACTAAATTTTGGCACCACGCAGAAAAATGTTGGTGTGCGGATGCACGCACTAAATTTTGGCACCGCGCGGAAAAATGTTGGTGTGTGGGTGCTTGCCCTAAATTTTGACACCACGTGGAAAAATGTTGGTGTGTGGGTGCGCGCGCTAAATTGTGGCACCGCGTGGAAAGATATTGGTGTGAGGGTGTGCGCAGTGTGCACACACATAATAATGGTGTGCGTGGTGTGCGTGGTTTTGGAAGAGCATAGAGGAGTTTGGTTGGTGCATGCGCAATGTGGGTATATATTGTCACACGACAATTTAGTTAATGGCGCGCTCAAAATATTGGTGTGGGTGGGGGCATACTAAAATTTGGCATGGTGCATTGCGTAGAATGAAATGAGCATGGAATATCAGCCCACGATACGAAATTGCATGCAACAGGTAATAGTGCAAGAACCAAAACTGTGTGCAGTGGATATTGGCGTGCAATAGAAAAGTAGCGTGCACCAGTTTTTGGCATGACAGAGAAGTAATGCACAGTGGTTATAAGTGCGCGAAGCACGATTTACCTTGTGGTGTTGTTGTGCATAATAAATGTATTTGTATAGGTTGAAATATGTGTGCACGAAATCGTTTGGAGGGTGAACAACAACGGAAAACCAACGAATTTTCGTGACATTTTATATTGTTTGAACGTCATCTTTTTGCAGCGCATTTTTGAGGCTCTTAATAGTGTTTTTAGCTACTCAAAAACCACGTAAACAGAATGTACCAAGTTACACTCTGTCTCTGCAACTCAAATAAAAGAGCTCAGAGAGAGATTTCTAATGGTGTAAATTGTTCGTCAAATGGAGCTTGTATGAGAAAGTTACAGCACAAAAAGTGGAGGGTAAATTTTAAGACCCAACTAGCTTCAAAGAGCCATAACTTTCTGCTCAAAATTCGGAATTGAGCATGGAGCAGGCTTTGGAAAGGTGTCGAATAGTAGAATATAATTATTCACCCAGAAAATTGATCTGGGTCTTCAATTTTTCAGGAAATTAGAAGAAAGAATTATGATATATTATTGAACCAAAATGGTTCATATTTTTCATGGATTGTTGAGTCAGTTAACCTGACAAAGTTTTGTTGGATGCACATTTTGCAAAGTTAACAACAACTATATCGAATCAGGATCAACACAAAGTCTAGAGGAATGGAAGAGGCAAAGGGGACATACAGCCAGGAAGATGAGATCAGAGGGATGGATGTCCATTTGGGCATTGAAGGAACAAACTCCAATGGACATGGAGAAGAAAGGGATGAAAACATGAATATGGTAGAGACCATTAAAAATTTGCAGAAGGATGTCCAAATCCATAAATATGATAATGAAAGGATTATGAGAGACAAGGAGTAGCAAGATGACTTTAGCATGAATTTAATGCAGATCTTGAACATAGTAGAAAAGGAATTGGATAAGGAGAGTGGCTCAAGCAAATCAGGAAGTCACAAGTCTCTTGATGGGAAAAGAAGAGAAAGAAGTGTTAGCAGACATCACCATCACTCCCCTAGGCATTCCAATAAGAGAGCACACAACAACTCAAGTACATCCCCTATCAAAAAGCATAAGGGGTCAAGGGTGGATGAGCTACGAGGAGAAATGAACAAAATCAAACCTCCTACATTTGATGGTAATCACAAGAAGGATGAAGATGCAAAGACATGGTTGTTGGGCATGAGAAAGTATTTTCAATTGCATAATTATTCTTCTCATGCAGAAGGCATAATTTCCATCTATCAACTCAAGGGAAAGGCATCCATGTGGTGGTATCAACTTGTGCAGGTGCATCGCATTAAAGAGAAAAGTGTTACTTGGAGGGAATTCAAGAAGTATTTTGAGAAGAAATACTTGACTAAGAGATACTATGAGAAGAAAATGAAAGAGTTATTTGAACTGGAGCTTGGGAGTATGACCATAGATGAATATGAAAGAAGGTTTTTAGAACTATTGAAGTATGTCTCTTTCATCAAGGATGAGACAGTTAAGATTCATAGGTATTTGAGTGGATTGTCATCATTCATCAGTGACAAAATATAGTATGATGATCCAAAGACATTGGAGGAGACCATAAGGCGAGCTAAATGCCTATATTATCAACAAAAAGCAAGGCCAACTTTCCAAAAATCTTGGGAAGACAAAAATAAATTCAAGATGGATCAGAGGAAGAAGGGGACTAAGCCACCATTCTTCAGAAATAATCCTCAGGGATAGCCAAATTCTAGAGAAACCAGAACGATTGAGATAGGGGGTAAAAGGCCAAGAAAACCACCTATTCAATGTTGGGGTTGTAAAGGAGATTATATGTTCAAAGATCGTCCTCACATAGGTGAAAAAGTGAGGATTGTTCACAATGTACAGCAAGCTGAAACAGTGGAGGACATGGGAAGAAATGTGTGAAGGATCTATGCAGCCCTGGATAACAAGAAAGCAGAGTATTAGTCACATATGATTGAAGTGGAAGGTATGATCAATAACCAAACCATTGCTATTTTAATTGATTCAAGATATATTCATAGTTATATAGATCCTAAGATGGTGGAAAGTTTTCATTTTCCAAGAAGCAAGCATGGAAAATCTTGGTTGGTGCAGTTGGCTATCGGAGCCAAAAGAAAAGTTAATGAAATGGTTAAGTCATGTCTTATGGACAATGTGAATGGACTGAACACCAGTGCAGATTTGAACATCTTGCCTTTAGGTTCCTATGACTATCTAATTGGGATGGATTGGTTGGACCAACATCATGTTATCCTAGATTGTCATAACAAGGCATTTACTTGCTTGGATGAGGAAGGGAACCTAAGGAAAGTGCAGGGAATTCCCAAGGAAGTAACCATCATAGAAATTTTAGCATTGCAGCTGAAGAAATGTTACAGAAAAGGGTGTCAAATATTTGTAGCTCAGATGGAAAAGACACCTAAAGATAAGGTGCCAAATTTGGAAGATCATGCAGTCCTGGAATATTTTGAGGATGTGTTCAAGGAGGTACCAAGTCTACCCCCAAAGAGAGATATTAATTTCTCTATAGATTTAATGCCCGGAGCAGCTCCAGTGTCAAAGACTCCATACAGGATGAGTACACCATAGATGAAGGAGTTGCAAATGCAGCTTGAAGAACTTCTAAAGAAGGGGTATATATGCCCAAGTGTGTCACCTTGGGGTGCCCCAGTCTTGTTCATGAAGAATAAAGACGGGACATTAAGATTGTGCATTGATTTCAGACAGTTGAATAAAGTGATTGTAAAGAACAAGTATCCGCTGCCAAGGATTGATGATCTCTTTGATCAATTGAAGGATGCAAAGATATTTTCAAACATAGATCTCAGGTCAGGATACCATTAGTTAAGGATTAAGGAGGAATATATCAGCAATACTTCCTTCAAGACAAGGTATGGTCATTATGAGTTCACAGTGGTTCCATTTGGGTTGTCAAATGCACCAGTTTTTTTCATGTGTTTAATGAATGGTGTTTTTCGAGAATATTTAGACAAGTTTGTCATTGTCTTTTTAGATGACATTCTTATATATTCTAAATCAGAGGAAGAGCATGAGCATCATTTGAGCATGGTTTTTCAAGTATTAAGGGAGCATCAGTTGTATGCCAAATTGAGCAAGTGCTCATTTTATCATAAGCAAATTCATTATTTGGGACACATCATTTCAAATGATGGGATAGCAGTGGATCCTAAGAAGATAGAAGCCATTAGAGAATGGTTAGCGCCAAAGAATGTGACATAGGTTAGATCATTCATGGGCCTTTCAGGCTACTATAGGAGATTCATTCAAGGATTCTCAAAGATTGCACACCCAATCACTTCCTTACAAAAGAAGGGTGTGAAGTTTCAGTGGACATTGGATAGTGAAAAGAGTTTCCAACACTTGAAACCATTATTAACAAGTGCTCCAATACTAAGGATTGTAGACCTAAATGAAGACTTCATTGTATGCACATATGCATGTAAAGAAGGACTTGGTGGAGTCCTCAGTCAAAATGGGTTTGTTATATGTTATGAATCAAGGAAGTTGAAGGAGCATGAAAGACACTATGCTAGTCATGATTTGGATTTGACATCCATAGTGCATACCTTGAGGAAATGGAGACACTACTGTTGGGACTCCGAAATGTCGTATTTTCATCCACCTTTCCCTTCACTATTCCTTACATTTCATCGCCCTATTAAACCTTCTTCATATCATTTTCATAAATACATTTGGGTTTCACATTATTATTTTCCACTTTATTCATTTTAGTATTAAAAGTGAATTTGTGATTAAATATTAGAAAATATACATGTTTTCATATATATCTCAATTATGTGTGAGCTTTGTAATGTGTAGGAATATGTGGATGATTAATTCAAAGAGACTTCTCGAATATCTCTTCCATCATTCCAAAGGAGATAATTATTCAAGCCTCTTTTCAAGGAGAAGATCATGGAGATTTGGTTAGGATATCTTATCTAAGATATATGAGAGATATGTGTGAGGATTTGAAGGGATCATATCTTGTAATAATGGGAAAGTAGTTAAGAGTGGTTGAGATAATAGTGGATCTGTAATAATGAGATGGTTATCTTATCTTCAAGGTTCTCATGTATAAAAGAGAGTGCTCTCTCTTCATGAGGGGGAATTAGGAGTGAGAATTGAATTAGGATGTAAGCTTGAGTTTTTGGAGATAATCTTGTAATTAGGAGAAGGGGATTCTTAGCTTTGTTATTCTTTCATGTTTTTTCATTTGACTATTGTAATATGATTTGAGATTGATATATTGTGTGAGCTCACATATGTCATTGTTGTTAACTCTTCACATGTTGTATTTCCCTTATGCAATTTCATGCTTTCCTAGTTAGTGTTTCAATGCTTTCTTAGATTAGTTTGATTTCAGCAACATAGATTAGGTTAGATTAGTTCTACTTCAGTCCTGCACAAACAGTGCATGTGCTTCGTCAGTTTACGTACCCCGGATTGACAATTAAATAGTTGGGCAAGTACTACAATGTTATTATAATGACATATATTTTGCCTAACAACTACCTCATGGGGAAAAGGTTTGAGCTGAGGACAGACCATAATGGTCTGAAATATTTATTTGATCAACCAACTCTAAATGCTAGGCAAAGCAGATGGTTACAATTTCTAAGTGAATATGACTTTGATATAAAGCATATCAAGGGGAAAGAGAAAAAAGTGGTTGATGCACTCAGCATAAGAGGGCATGAATTGCATGCTACATCCATTAGCATGTATCAATCAGATTTGAAAGACAAAATTATAGAGGCTGCCAAATCAGATTTGCAATATAAGGAATTAGTGGAAAAATTACAACAAGGTAATTTGCAGCAGAAAATTGAAGAATACAAGTTAGATAATGATGAAATTCTCATGTACAGGGGCGGGATTTATGTACCAAATTCCCAAGAATTGAAAAATCTGATATTGAGAGAAATGCATAATGTACCTTATGTTGGGCACCCAGGTTATCAAAAAATTATTTCAGCTGTCAAAAGCCAATATTATTGGCCAGGAATGAAGAAAGAAGTTGTTGATTTTATTGCCAAATGTTTAGAATGTCAAAAGGTAAAAGCCGAGCATAGACACCCAACTGAGTTGCTACAACCATTACCCATTTCTGAGTGGAAATGGTAAGTTGTAACAATGGATTTCATCACCAAACTTCCCAGAACAAACAAACAACATGATTTTATCATGGTAGTGGTGGATAAGCTTACTAAAGCTACCCATTTCATTCCAATTAAGCTCACTCACATGGCAACCAACATTTTTGATGTTTATATGAGGGAAATTGCTTGATTACATGGCATACCCAAGACAATTGTGTCTGGCAGAGATCCAAAATTTACCTCAAATTTTTGGAAGGGATTATTTAATGGATTTGGAACAAATTTGAATTTTAGCATAGCTTATCATCCAGAATCAAATGGACAAACATAGAGGATGAATCAAGTGATTGAAGATATGTTGAGGATGTATGTGATGGATAAACCATCAAAATGGGAAGACTGCCTACACTTGGTAGAGTTTTCTTGTAAAAATGGGTACCAAGCATCTCTAAAGATGAGCCCATTTGAGGCACTTTATGGAAAAAAGTGCAACACACTGGTAAGTTGGGATAACCCAGTAGATAGAGCAGTGGTTGGGCCAGATTTGCTCAGGGAAATGGAGCAAATATTGAAAAAAAAAAAAAAAATAAAGGCCCAAGACAGGAAGAAAATATATGTTGATAAGGGCAAAACTCACAGGGAATTCAAAGTTGGGGACCATGTATTCTTGAAAGTGAAGGCCAATAGAAGTTCCCTGAAGTTGGGTAATTGTTCAAATTTGGTATCTCGCTATTGTGGGTCATTTGAAATCATAGAGAGGATTGGTCCAGTAGCTTATATGATTGCATTGCCTGCATTTATGTCTGTTCATAATGTATTCCATGTATCATTGCTCAAGAAATATATACCTGATGTTAATCATGTTATTGATTGGAATGTGATTTAGGTGGAGCAAGAAGGCGCTTTTCAAGTGCATCTGGTATGCATTTTGGGCCAAAAAATAAAACATCTTTGGAATCGATCTATAGGGATTGTAAAGGTCCAATGGACCTGGTACAGTCCCGAGGATGCTACTTGGGAGCATGAGGATACAATGCGGACATAATACCCGCATCTTTTTGAGGATTTCTGGAAAAAAAATTGTATATGTGTACATGATGCATTGAGGACAATGCATAAATAAGGGGAGGGGATTGTAATATCCCTAGGTCAAACCCAATTGTAAATGTAAATAAAAAGGTACTTAAGCTGGTGAGTTGTTTGACATCATTTTTGTATACACCTTTCATGGCATAGTACGTGCATGTACTATGTAGTAAAATGATGAAGTATGCATATTCTAGGATACTACCCATAGCAACGTAAGTGCGCGCGATTTTGAGGCCAGGGAGCCTTTGTGTGTATGTTGTGTTTTATAGGCTGGTGAGCCGATTATTATAAGCTAGGAGGCTTATGTTTGTATTAGGCTAGAGAGCCTAGCTGCTAAAGGCCTGTAATGATCCCAAGCCAAACTCTTTCTTGGAATCACTACTACTACTAATTTATTGAGTTATTAAGTGCATACAAGATTCATCAACACATGGAGATCACAATATATTCAAGATGTAGAAGCACAAGAAAAGATCTGACCTTTTTATTATGAGCAATGTAAGATCAATACAATAGATGGTCGATCTGGCATAAACCTCAGATGGTCGTACAAGAAATAGATATGAGCTGCTACAAAATGCTCCCGACAATACAAAATAAGCCTCCAAAGGCTAGATATACAATGAAGAATGAATCAAGAAGATCTGAGTCATACTAATGCTCAACCTCCAAGCTGGAAAGTGCCACGTCCTGCTAGAATGCTGAAGCCCTCAATAATTCTTCCCTGCTACCAAAAGTGTCTAATCATCCTGAGAAATATGCCAAATGATAGATCGGGCAACTGTAAGGATAACTCAGATGTCCAGATTCCCAAATCCACTCTCAAACCCCGTAGATCTAAATTTCCCACTGAATAGGGTGCCCCACTAGATGACTGAAACCCTAGCTGGTTTGACCCTGATGAAGGAGGCCTCCAAACGCTCTGAAAATCTCCAAGAATATAGATCGGGCTATGAGAATCCCATGGGAGAAGTTTCAGACTCAGATCTCAAGCAGATCTCCCTAGATCTAAGTTTTATTGAATTACATAATGTCCCCTATGGCTCCAAGACATCCCAGTCTGCAGACAAATGTAGAATGATGATAACCCTCCATAAAATCCCTCAAACTTATGGCCATGCCCCTACAAGAAAAACCCAACTGTCAGAATGGCCCCAGGCCCTCAGGATAAGTTGGATCGAACCTCCCTCCAGATGATGGAGCGCCCTTGCTGGAAACACAAGAACAATACGACTTTCTACCTTCTGAAGCACTAGATGGAGATGGGTTGAGACTAGAATGGTGTGGAGGAGTCTTTCATCCCTGAGACCAAGCTGCGGAACAAGGTGAGTGGATATTTCACCACTGAGTTGCTCACAAGGGTTTGTACAGAAAAACCCCCAAACTGAATGCTCAAGAGCAATAGAAAATGCTAGTCCAAAACCAGAATGAGTAATAGGTGCACATCATCTTCTTACTTATACTTTTCCTTCTAATTCTCTGTTGAGTTAGGTTAACTCCCAGGGTTAATCTTCTATTCTTCTATTGAGTTATCTTTTACTCCTTTATCCTTTTCCTTTTTTAAGTCAACTTAAAAATATAAATTTTAACTTCTTGACTTTCCCCCCTTTAGTGTGAGACTAGGACCTAGTGGGGGTGCCCAGGCCACTGAGTCTCCTCATCACCTCTTTAAGAGGTGGGGGACATTACAGTCTCCCCTGCTTGAAATTGTTTGTCCTCAAGCAATTCCAAACCTGCTTCTCTAACCACATGCTCCTGCTCCCAAGTGGCATCCTCAATGGGTAAATCCTTCCACCTGATCAAATACTCCTTGATGCTTTGGTTTCGGAGCCTCTTCTCTCGGACTTCTAACACCTCCTCTGGAATCAAAACAAGCTATCCCTCCTCATCCATGGGAGGTAATGACTCAATAGGATTGACATGTTTACTGAGGGATTTCTTAAGGCATGATACATGGAAGACGTTGTGAATTTTGCTACCCTGTGGAAGCTCTAGCTCATAAGCTACTGCCCCTATCCTCCTGCTGACTCTGTAAGGTCCAAAGAAACGTGGCTGCAATTTCTCCACTCTGCTTCTTTTAATGGAGGCCTGCCTGTATGGTTGCAACCTCAAATAGACTAAATCACCAACCTCAAAGGTACGATCAACTCTGTGCTTGTCTGCTTGGACCTTTTGCTGCTTTTGTGCCCTCTGTAAATGATCCTTCAATTCCCTGAGAATGTCTTGGCTCTGTTGTATCCAATCCTGTACCATCGGAGCCCTACTGTCACCAAATGCAATCTCCACAAATGATAAAGGATCATAGCTATATAAAGCTCTGAAGGGTGACATGCCAATGGACATATGTTGGGTGGTGTTGTAGCAATATTCTCCCAAATGTAACCATCTGACCCATGCTTTATGTTGTCCTGCTACGTAGTTTTTGAGGTAACCTTCCACCCATTTGTTGACTATCTCAGTTTGACCATCCATCTGAGGGTGATAGCTAGTACTAGGAGTCAATTCCGTACCCACTAATTTGAACAACTCCTGCCAAAACGTACTCATGAATCTGTTGTCCCTGTCACTGATGATCGTTTTGGGTAGGCCGTGTAGTCTGAACACCTCTCTGAAAAATAATTCGGCCACCTGTGCTGCACTGAAGTCTGTGGCTATGGGAAAAAAGTGTGCAAACTTCGAAAACCTGTCTACCACCAC
>ML785289.1:197093-239855 GCA_009831015.1 Picea engelmannii | reverse complement strand
CAACGTAGCCTTCTCTCCAGCCGCACAGTCTAGTTCTGGAACCTCCTCTTCTGCTGCCTCTAACGTTTTGGCCTCCATGTTTTGTATCTGACCATACTCATCCTCTTCTTCGTCATCTGAAGTGACCTCAATGTAATGTACCTATCCTCCTCCCATGCACTTGTGTGAGGGATTCCATGGATCCTTGCATGTGAAGTAGAGTTGCTTCCTTATCAGTTCCCTCCTGGTGTTGTCATCTATTGTACCACAACCCTTGTCATAACCCTTAGGGTCACGTTCTCCCTGGTTTATTGGAGGCCTTTGATCTCTTCCACCACTGTTAAGAGGTGGTCTGGGTATGAATTTTGGTTTAGCAGCTAGACCCAGATCCCTCATCTTCCAAATGGCATCCTTTAGGCTAATAGGCTTGAAGGCCTTAACCCAACCCTTCAAGGGTTCCATCAATCCTTCTTGTAAAGAGCATCATGAGCCTGGTTGGGGACATATCTTGCACCACCACTGCCAACCTCTGGAACTCATCAATGTATGCCTTAGTCGTACCTATTTGCTTGAGTTGGGTGAGCTCCCGGAAATGTAACTCAGGATCTCCTAGATCAAATCTATGAATGAGCCTCTAAGTGAATTCTATATAGGATACAATCTGGTTGTCGCCGATTGTGGTGAGCCCATGGTACCACCAGTCGTGGGCCTTTCCTTCCAAGTACATAGTGGAAAACTTGATGGCCTCCATGTCTCTCATGGGGTTAAGCTGTAGGTAAGTATCCAGCTTCTACACCCATGCTTGTGCTGTCATCTTAGCCGTACCATCAAAGTATGGAATCTCTATCTTCCCTGCCCTTCGCTCAAACTCAAAGCTACCCCTGTGGTTTGTCCTAGGCTGGTTTCTGAACCTGAGTTGACAATACTGGTCTAGGGACATCTGTCTTTGAACTTTCATATCCAAGTTGTAGTATTCCCTGGTACTCCTGGCTAATTGTGCCACAAAATCTTCAACCTGTTCATGTTGCCCTTGCTCATCTGTAAATGTGGGCATGTATGGTCTGGGTTAGCTCTTCTACCTGAGTATTGGCCTAGTGATTCATCTGTGAACACTAGAACGTATGGCCTATGATTGGTCCTGCTACCCATCCGCCCATGGAACGTGCCACCTCCAAGACTTCCTTCAGATCCTGGTGCTTTCTCCGAGTTATATCTGACTTCCTCATGGGTTCCACCGGACCCTCCAGCCTCCTTATTCCCATACGTATTAGGATCTTTTCCTTGATGGGTTACTTGCATCAGAAGGTCAGTTATCCTAGTTTGGTTCTCGTTCATTTTTTGTAGATTCTCATCAACTTTCTTCAAGGTTTCAGAGATTTCAGTCTGTCCCCTTCTATTGGTTTCCTGATACTCATCCAACTGTCGGACCAATGTGCTTTCTGTGTGGTTCATGTTTTGTTGGAACTTACCAAATTCAATTACTAAGAGAGCCAAGCCCTGAGGCTCATGGTCATCTCCTGACCCTTCCATTTCTGCCTCTGTTTCACTGTTGTTTTTCTTCCTCTGAACCATAACAATTCCCCTGTACTTTTGCATGCACCGATCTCTCCACAGGTTTGGAGGATCAAGGCTCTGATACCACTGTAATAATCCCAAGCCAAATTCTTTCTTGGAATCACTACTACTACTAATTTATTGAGTTATTAAGTGCATACAAGATTCATCAACACATGGAGATCACAATATATTCAAGATTTAGAAGCACAAGCAAAGATCTGACCTTTTTATTATGAGCAATGTAAGATCAATACAATAGATGGTCGATCTGGCATAAATCTCAGATGGCCGTACAAGCAATAGATATGAGCTACTAAAAAATGCTCCCGACAATACAAAATAAGCCTCCAAAGGCTGGATATACAATGAAGACTGAATCAAGAAGATCTGAGTCATACTAATGCTCAACCTCCAAGCTGGAAAGTGCCATGTCCTGCTAGAATGTTGAAGCCCTCAATAATTATTCCCTGCTACCAAAAGTGTCCAATCATCCCGAGAAATATGCCAAATGATAGATCGGGAAACTGTAAGGATAACCCAGATGTCCAGATTCCCAAATCCACTCTCAAACCCCATAGATCTGAATTTCCCACTGAATGGGGTGCCCTACTAGATGACTGAAACCCTAGCTGGTTCGACCCTGATGAAGGAGGCCTCCAAACGCTTTGAAACTCTCCAAGAATATATATTGGGCTATGAGAATCCTGTGGGAGAAGTTTCAGACTCAGATCTCAAGCAGATCTCCCTAGATCTAAGTTTTACTGAATTACAGAACGTCCCCTATGGCTCTAAGATGTCCCAATCTGCAGACAAATGTAGAATGATGATAACCCTCCAGAAAATCCCTCAAACTGATGGTCCTACCCCTGCAAAAAAAACCCAACTGTCGGAATGGCCCCAGGCCCTCAGGATAAGCTGGATCGAACCTCCCTCTAGATGATGGTGCGCCCTTGATGGAAACACAAGAACAGTATGACTTGCTACCTTCTGAAGTGCTAGATGGAGATGGGCTAAGACTAGAATGGTGTGGAGGAGTCTTTCATCCCTGAGACCAAGCTGCGGAACAAGGTGAGTGGATATTTCACCACTGAGTTGCTCACAAGGGTTTGTAAATAAAAACCCCCAAACTGAATGCTCAAGAGAAATAGAAAATGCTAATCCAAAACTAGAATGAGTAATAGGTGCACCCCAGCTTCTTACTTATACTTTTCCTTCTAATTCTCTGTTGAGTTAGGTTAACTCCCAAGGTTAATCTTCTATTCTTCTGTTGAGTTATCTTTTACTCTTTTATCCTTTTCATTTCTTAAGTCAACTTAAAAATATAACTTTTAACTTCTTGACTTTCCCCCCTTCAGTGTGAGACTATGACCTAGTGGGGGTGCCCAGGCCACTGAGTCTCCTCATCACCTCTCTAAGAGGTGGGGGACATTATAAGGCCAGTGCGCCTATTTTTGTATATGTCTCATGATTAATATAAAATACATCGTTGCACGTAGATCGACCACGATAAAAGTGTATGGGGGACTAAACTCCACTAGTTAGGGAAAGGGAGGGGCTAAGAAAGGGAGCTTAAGCCAAAAAGAAATATTATATTAATATTTATTAAAGTATAAAGTATGGATAATTATTTTATCCTAAGTCCTAAAGATGGGGACAAGTGGGCCAAAGTAGCTCCCAACATGACAAGTGTCAAGTTGGGGACATGCATACATATAGTTTGGACTTAGTTCATTTTCGGATCTTTTTGCATCATTTAGTCATCCATTCATCCATTATTATAGGAGCACTCACTCACTCACTCAATTTTCCTATGTACCTTCATGTCAATGTACCTGAACTTGTATCCATACCCATACCTATTTGTGTAGCTGGTTATCTTGGGAGCTGGACTAGAGAAGAGGGTTGTTAGGCCCATGGGATATTGAAGAGGCAGGTTGTCAAGCCCATGATAATCTTCTCTCTGGGTGAGAGAATTGTTGGGAACTGTTTTTCTGAAGGTGTTAAAATACATCTACATGGCTCTGAGACTTCATGTCTGGCCTGTTTTTGAAGCCCGGAAAGGAAGTGGGGTAGCCGAAGGATTGTTGAGCAGAGAAGGGGCACACTTCCTAGAGTGGGACAGACATGTGGGGACTAAGGGACTGTAGGTTGTTAGTTTGAGTTGGCACCTGTGGCAGATCCTTTCATGTTGTTTGAGATCCATTAGCCTGGTTAGGAATCCCTTTACCCTAGTGGACTTTAGTCCCAGCTCGGGGGTGACCCACTGCTGAGAGTGATGAGTAGTGTGGTCTAAGGATGGGAGGTTCGTGGAAGGTCTACACGCAGTTAGTGATATTATTACCAAGATAAGTGTCAAATGTGTGATAAATTTACATGCTGCATTATTATTTACGTGTTTAATATTATGGGTTTATCATATGTGTGGTTATATTTGTCTTTATATTTATGGGTATTGCCTGAATATGTTGCATGTATATGTTTACAGTTATTTCAGTATGAATCCATTCCTTTACAGAATGTATTTGTCTATTTATGTTTTATATGAAAAGTTTTGTGGGAGTTCTGTGTGTATATGTTTTAATTCCATGCAGTTCGAAAAATTTGCGTGGCATAGCTCAGTTGGATGTTGGGTATGTTATAGTATCTTCTGTAGAGAGAATGAAAAGCGTTCTCTCGTGTAGAATGCCCCTACATGGGTGGCTGGGGATGTTAAACTATCTATGGAGCAATATCAATTAAATGACATCCTTCATGTGCAATCACAACACCTTATTTTGCCAAAACATACACATGTATGGATGTAGGTGACAGTGCATATGTGGCTATGGTTGTGGATTTACAAAACATCCAAACAGAGATAATGAATACCCAAACCAACAATCTCCACAGATGTTGCATTTACTGCTCCACATAGCTCCCAATAATGTATTCAACAAATTCGCCAAAGAAACAAAGCACACAAAAAAACAGTTTCTTTATCGATTGTCTTGGACCTTCAAAGGACCCCCAACATCACTGACCTATATGCACCAATATTTGGCACATCTCTAATAAGGGAATATTTCATTACAATATTGAATGAAAAAATTGGATTGGGGATGCCCTTGATGTTGGCATCAACCTATTTTCCACCTCATTGGTGATGTTATCCTCCTATGATACTATAAATCCATGTACAATATCTACTCCTTAGACTGGAAATGTAGAAAGATTTACATTTTCCACTCTCTTCTCTTGGTTGTACAGTTCCTAGGATGAATCTCTAGATGAAGCCTCCAATGCTTTGTTTCCCAATTTCCATTCAACTTGCAATGGTGACAAAAATTCTTGGTACTGGATTGGCTACTTGACATGCTCTTTTTATCCATGTCCCATTGAGTTTGTTTTTATGTTGGGGAAGTCTTCTTGCCATTATTCCTCTAAAAACATTATGTCCTGTGGCATGTGGCTTGCTTCTCCTAGAAATATGCCTCAAGATGACATTTCTTCCCATAGAATGAACATGCCCCATAATTCCAATAACGATCAAATTGTGTCCTTTCTTATTATATCAATAACACACAACAAATTTCGTGTTTGATTCATACCTCTTCGTCTTCTTCTTCTTATTTTGGTTTATTGACATGCTAATTATTTTGATTGTTGGTGCAGATTAAGTCTTTGAACTGTTTTCAACACTTCCCTTTTGCAATCTACTATAAGAAGGATGGAGTGGTAGTGTGTTGCCATCTTCAATCTTTATTTATCTTCCTTCTAATGAGAAGGCCAAATGTGCAACATCTCTTTCCTTCACAAACGTGATATTGGTGGTCATGGACTTTTCCTCTATTTCATAAAAACCTATACCTTCATGGTTGACCCTCAATTCAACTACAATGGGGCTTATGATGCCTTGACTTCTCTTTCCTAGCCATTATCCATCATAGCCCATCTACTTTAGTAGTTTGGAATTGATGCCTCTAGCATGATTTTGAAAATTACCAAAATTCTCTTGAGAAAATTATATGGAAGATGAGCTTACCATGTTTGTCTCAGTCATGGTGCTAGATTTTGGAGTAGAAATGGAAGGTTTCTTTACTTCCTTTCTCTCTTGTAAAGCTTCCTATAACTTTGCCAATGCCTCCTCCTTATCTAACAAATCTTGGTGCAATTGATCCATCATTCAAGCGAACCTCTCCTCCTACTAATTGTCGAAATGAAATACCTTCTCTCCCAACTACACAAGCTAAACTTTGCTCTTGTCCCAATCTGCCATAACAATGGTAGGAGAACTTGAAATCCAAATAAAATATTATTTAGCAATTACAGTATTCTTACAAAGGTCTCAAGGTCCTTTTCCAACTTTCTTATCTTATGGTCAAGCATGTGGACATTCTCCTCCAAGTGCATGATTTCTTCTTGAATCTACACATTGATGGCTTGTAGGTATTCTAACATTTCTCTCTTTTGTGCTTTACCCGTGCTGAGTCTGCTTTCTTCTCAATTTTTTGTCAAGTACATCACAACCAAGGATTCAACTACTTTGATATAAATACGATCCATAAATGTGGGACTTATATCCCACATATCTCACCAACATGGATCCTCTATGGAAATGTTATTTGTGATCTACTATCTCTACTCAATATTGATTATAAGCCTTATGTCTTTGGTGTAATCGACATATGAAAAAACCAACTTATAATGCAATTAAAATTAGGCCTTTGGACTCAATTTCATATATTTTTAATCATCATGCAAGTAGACCCTAAATGGTTATGCTTCTTTAGAGCTTATGTTATTTTTGGTTTGCAATGCTCTGTTTCAAGTGCCAATTTGAGTGACACGTGCTCCAATGAAATTAGTGAAAAATATAACAAGCACTTCAATTCATTTTCTCACACATGTGATCTATATATATTTTAATATTTATTGGGACTATTTAGTTGCCAGTTAATCAATCTCCTTATGGTATATGTATAGTTCAACAATTCTAATTGTCAATAATAAATTAACGGTAGTACTAGAATTCTCATGCAATTGCTTCCAATGTTTATTGGAGCAATCTTGCAAACTCTAAATCACTTATTCCTAACATGTAAGACTACATTTAAGAGTGAATTGTTTATGGAAGGAATGGGATGTAAGAGCCACAAAATGGAGTTTATAGACTAATGGATTAGCAAAAATACCACCTAAGAAAGTATCAAAATGAAAATAGATGGCTATAAACTAAGACTCCACACCGGTTTTTAAGCTTGGAGTTTACAACAAATTAGTTGTCATGGTTTGAACAAAGTGTATCACCCATCAAATTCATAATGGCTTGAGGAGGGAGAGAGTTGTTAATTATAAAGAAACATGAATAAAAATTAACTAGAAAATTGCAAAAGCCATATTCATTTGATGTTATATATAACAATGATGTTATATTCATTGCATTTCATTGATGTTATGTATAACAAAGATTTTCTACTTATGAGTGTACAATAGTGTATCAATATATATATATATATAGGAGGGAATGAATCAATTGGTTAATGCAAATGGTTGTGGCTATGAGAACTCCACATTCTTCTGGGTTAACTCATTTGGAAATGTTGGAAAAAGAATAAGTTTTTTCCCACATTGACTCAGACAGACCACAAATTAAAATGCCCACTAATTCAATATAATAATCAAATGAACAAACCACGAGGAATTACTAAAGTGTACAAGCAATAATACACACCATATACACAACAATTAATCATAATGAACACATAGATTTTACCCATGAAACCCAAATGGGAAAACCATCTTAAAATGATTGTTCAATCTTTGTTTCAACAATTTCACATTACAATGTAGGTTGCAGGGTCATGGCTCTCAGTGCCGTTCAACAATTTATATATCCAGGATTATATTCTTCACATCCTCTCCTCTCAGCCAAAAGACCATTTGTGATTCCAATTACAAATAGTTATAGGCACAACTGGGGGTAATGGGAAGGCCAAGCACCCTTGTCCTTTCAATTCCCATTCCCCAACTTTCTCTCCTACTTCATTTTCTTTTCCTCATTTATTTATTTTCCCCTTTATTTTCTTTCATTTAATTTATTTTTTTTAATGCTTGCATCATCTTTTCTTTTTCTTCAAACTTGAGCATTAATTGTTGAATTTTTTTATGAGTACTAAGTCTTACAACCATTCATTTTTTGTTCGGCTCCATTTCATATCAAACAAAACATGGGATGTGAATACACTCACAAATCACATGTATGAAACCTACACAACATGATGTCAACACACTTGTATCTTTCCCACCCCATTATCCAATCAAGAATGTCACCACTCTAGAGCCAATCAATGAGCTCAAAAATAATTATGAAATAAATCATAAAAATACAAAAAAAATAATCATTGTGCTAAACTATAAAAACACAAAATTTTAATAAATGTATGGTTGAATTAATAGGTCAAAGTCAATGTTATATGTTCCCCTAGGGACATAAGAAATTTAAATTTCAATAAAGGTCAAAATCCACTAAATCGTTACTAACCAAACCAAAAAGGCATAGCATAATAATATAATATACTAGCCTCCCCGATTCGGGTGTCAATCAATGGCCACATGCCCTCTCCAACTCCTGTGGGATGGTCGCCAGCCCGACCCTATCTTATATGTATGCCGACACGCATCAATAAATGGCCCTTCACTTGGCCAACTCCCATTTTAAATGTGGAATATATGGATAGTACATCCTCCCGGTATGAAGTTAATAGAAGAGACCTCTTCACAAGAGATCGTCACTGGTTTGGAAGCTTCGACTCTATTGGTACTAGCAAGAAACAATCAATGGAGGCTCTCCTTAAGGGGAAAGAACGACCAATTTTTTTAGCCATCCTTCATGGAAATTGGCATTTTCTACTATGGATGATACTACTAGGAGAAATCATAATAATTATAGGTTGTTTAGATATGAGACTAGTTACTTTTTGGAAAATTCGAGAGCTCACAGTCTCAATGCTTCACAAAAATATTGCAACTATGGCCTTTGGAAAGAAAGGAAAGCAGTAAATCAATTGCAATCTCACCTCTGCATTTTTGTCTATATGTTTTAATACAATCTGATAGTTTACAAACCAAAATATAATATACTATCATTTTGATTTTAAACTTATTAATGTGATATCATGTTCTCATTTTTATTTTTATTTTAATCTTCAACAAGACCGCTGACACTGCAGCGCGTTTCTTCTTTAACCACGTCATATCCCGGTTCGGAGTACCACTCCAACTCATTTCCAATCATGGGAAACATTTTGAGAATGATATCTTCATCCAACTCTCATCTCGGTTAGGCTTCTCTCATGAGTTTGCCTCACCATACTACCCTCAGTCAAACGGACAGGTCGAGGTAGTGAACAAATTCCTCAAGACCATGTTACAACGCACGGTTAATAAACATAAAACCAATTGAAATCATATGTTATTTTTCGCGCTATGGGCTTATCGAATGGCAGTAAAGACCGCTACGGGTTTCACGCCATTTCATTTAGTCCATGGGGTCGAGGCAACTCTTCCCATCGAGTGCGAAATTCCCACTCTACGCACTGCAATTGAGCTTTTACCTGACACTGCTCCAATGGAGCAGTGCTTGTTGAACTTGGAGTCTCTGGATGAAGATTGTCGATCCTCATTACAGAACAACGAAGCAGCTAAAAAACGATCCAAGGCTACCTTTGATTGCCATGTCAACCTTCGATCATTTTGCGAAGGCGACCTCATCTTGGCCTATGATATTGCCCATGATACCTTTGGCCATGGCAAATTCGAATCACTCTGGCATGGCCCTTACATCATCCAACATTGCCTCACCAAAGGTGAATACATCATGGCCTCCCCCGAAGGCCTCTCACTCAAGGAACCCGTCAATGGGTTATACCTCAAGAAATTTTATGCTTAAATGTAGTCATGCTACTTTAGGTTATTTTCTTTTCTACCGTTTTTAATCTTTTTTCCCCTTCCCTTGCATCTAAACTATCCTTTGTGCTCTTTGACAGATGCTTCCTCCACCAGCTTACCACATTGGTTACGCCGACGGCACCAACCGTTGGACACAAAATCTCGCTTCGGCTGCTTGGGCTCTCTACACCCCCTCACATGAAATGCTACATTCAAGCGGCATCTGTTTGGGGCCAGCAACCAACAACCAAGTCGAATACACTGTTGTCATTGGCCTCCTGACCGACGCCCAGCATCATCATATTCATCACCTTAGCATTTTCCTCGACTCTCAACTAGTCGTTCTCCATCTCAACAATGTGTACCATGTACGCGACCCGTGCCTCTTTCGCAAATACTTGTAGGTTAGATTATTATCTCGACATTTTGATTCCATTACATTTACACATATTCCAAGACAATTGAATCAAACAACAGATGGAATAGCTAACATGGTGTTAGATTGGCATATATCACATCAAGCTACACATACATAAACATCTCATACATCCTGTCACAGAATATAGATAGAATAGACATCATCATCATCAACAAAAAACACATGTAGACAACATCAGGATCTCAAAACATATGTATACTCATATATATATATATATCAGCCCATCAGGCCATCCGCATGTTTACATACAAAAAATACATCTGCCCGCAGGCTAGTTCCACATCTCGATACAAAAATCGGCTCACTAGCCTATATGATCACAAAGGTGTACATAATACATCAGGGGGCCTCTATCGCCCCCCCACCTACTCCCCCCTCAGGAGGAGGTGGCGGCCCACCCCCACCTGCCCTGGTGGCAGGCGTCCACTAGTCATCGCGGCGAGCACAACTGCTCGTTGCACTATACCCCTCCATGGTGGAGGTACTCCTATGCACTGCTCCAGGAATCCCTCATCCTGGATGCGGATCCACATGACCTTAGGCACGTCCTGTAACACCGTCTCCAGACGATGGCGTATATCATCAAAATCAGCTCCGACCGCCGTCGGAGGAGTGTGTGATGGTCCCGCACCAGGGTCGTCGAACCGGTGCCTCCTCACTGCCCTCTCAGGCTCTGCTGGTCGCCCCGCGGCCTCATCCTGTCGACGCCTCTCTCCACGCGACAGTCTCTCCGGCTCTCGTTGAACCGACGCTCTCAACAACTCCACCTCGCGCTCGTGAGGTGCCACATATGTACATGCACCAAACAACAAACAACAGATCGTATCAGTATCTATAATCATACATATGGACTGATATCTCAAAACATAACATAAATCAACAAACATACACAACCTTAGCATACCTCGATGATCAAAAACCTCCCCAGGAGGTAGCACCATGTCCAGGTCCCCCCGGAAGTCCACCCTAGCATAGGAATACCGAAGTATGACCTGCGGCATCTGCCGCCATATCTGCGCCGCCTGCACCGTAAAATAATGACCACCTTCGCCACCACTGTGGCGAACCAAAACTGCAGACCACCGCCTCAATCGCGGCTCTCGCGCCCCAGGTGCCTCGAGTAGAACCCGCGAGCGCAGCATCGACACCCTCTCCAAAAACCAAGCTACCAGGATCGAGCCGAACGTGAACTCTCCTGTACCTGTGGACCGACAATGGTCCAACTGCGCGATCATCCACGTGTGCAGCGTAAGCCCCCATGCAAACCGCTCACGGCCCATCACCACCCTCTCTAGCACCACCAACTGGCCACCACTAATCCGTTGGGTCGCCAATGACCCATACACCTGAACAATCATCGCCGCTATGCAACGATGCACTAAGGAATCTATACCACTAATGCTCACTACAGTCCCGGACATGAAGTTCTCGCCTGAAAAAAATTGCCTGGTGAACGTCACCAGGTGTGTATCCCTTGGCAAAATAGGCTCTGCCGGCAGCGACATTCCCCGAAAGGGGAGCCCAGTCAAAAAATAGACATCCTCCACCGCAGTGAAGGGGATCTGCTCTCCTCACATGAGGAAGCAGTGCAGCTCCAGACTCCACATCTGGAGCAGGAACTGTAGCAAGTACTCATGTGCCCGTATCAACAGGCACTCAAAGAACTTTAGTAACCCACAGGTTGCTAAAGTCACTCGCACCTCCAGCCTGGCATTGGCCACAACATCTCGCAACTGCGACCAGTCTCACTCACGCCACCGCACATCCATACTCACTACTAGCCACCTGCACACAACACAGATTCCTATATTAGCGTATGTGACCACCAAATGCATCAACAAGACTCATTTTTCACCCTTTAACCTTGTCCCAAAGACACGGTTTTTTTACCCACAGGCGCGCACGTATGCACGCCTGTTCACTATATAGGCGTGCACATGTGCGCGCCTGTTCACTGCATAGGCGCTCTCATGAGAACGCATGTCCATCATACAGTTGTTCTCACAAGCGCGCTTGTCCAGCTCACAGGAACACATTAGTGTGTGCCTGTCCACCTCACAGGCACGCCCCCCGGGCGCGCCTTAAATTCTTTCTCTCTTGCACGTATGCGCGTATACTCGATGGTAAGGTGCGCACGTATGCGCGCCTTCCATCGAATCGCCCGTGCATGTGGGCCCACCCCCCAGACAAATTCCCCTAATTACCCCTGTACAACCCCCGATACCTACCCTACCCAAAAATTAGAAACCTATTTCTATGCAGGATGATCAGACTACTAACCTGAAACTCGTAGAACGTCGATCGACCGCCTCGTCCTCCCGGAATCGCCAAATATCCTCTGAAATTTGCTCGTCCAGTCACTATTGCAGCAGGTACAAATGAGGTGGAAATGTGGGCTCTACAGCTATATATAGGGGTTTTGCCAAACTTCCACTCACCATTCCGGGAGCCCAAGGTGTCCATTTTTCAAACCGTTTTCAGCCATGAGATCAGCATCCCGCTACCTACTTCACAGCTGTCCCTAGGTCACTTTTCATCCTGAACCCCCGGGGCACCTTTTTTTTTTTTCATATCATGGTCAGGTACGCACGCGCATTGTCACATTTATCTAATACATGCTCATATCTTTGATTCTCTTCAGATACTGTTCACTTTGGGTATTTGGTTGTTCTATGTGCATGTACTTGATCATCATCCTTCAACATCATTCCTTCAGGTATATACTCAGAACTGGCATGTAGTCTCTCCCGCTGTATTGCATTTACATTTCCAGTCACACCCTCTGATAGTGGCCTTTAGGATACCCATTCCCGGATCTGCAGTACTCTCACCTCCATTTATATCTTCGGTACTGTTATCCGGTAGCTTTCTTACCCACATGAGTTGTCCCATTCATAGCACCTGTTTGACACTTTTTGACACTCATGCTATTCTTCATTACCCTTTAGGGCTGGGAGTCCCGGTAGTCTTTCATCATGTTGCAGATCAACCACATACTTCTTCTCCTCATTTTGCTAGCTTCCCATATGGACGCCCAGATCATCGCTTTATGGTTCTATTCTTTTTACGTGCACCTCCGCAGGATCATGAACCCTCCATTTCATCCACCATCAGTTTGCCCATCTGTGAACCTCTCTTCATTTCACCTACCTCATACAGAAACTCACCAATGGGGCCCCCACCCTCCATCAGTTTTCCAAGAAATTTTTGCCCTCACTGGGGCACTCATTTCACACTGGGGCACTCGTTTCTGTATTTGTACACTGTTCCCCAACTTATTCATTATTTATTATACAAACGCTTTTATTTCCAGTTATTTTCTTTTGTCATCACTGTTGGTGACCTGGTTTCTCTTTTTGGCCATGCGCAACCCATGTCACCCTTGGTTGGAGCATTACTTCTCATCTTCCCTTGCCGGCATCGTCCATATCTTCAGATTTCTACCCAGGTGACTTACCTTTACCCTCTGAATTTGTTCACCTTGTCCCACCTCTGGCACAAATTATCACTGGTCTTGTTGTCCCCCTGACGCTCGATCTTGTCACACGGTTGAGGCCAATCATTATATCATACACCCTCCAACCAAGGGCAGTTTTGAGTCTTCCCACTTCTTGACTTCGTCCATGTACTTCTGCCACTTCCTCACATCAGTAGATTCCATGAAGACCCTTGCTTCTGGGAGTCACGTCCCCCTTTTGTCGGCATCAACACAATTTTCCAGAAGGGCGACAGTATCTTGATTCTCATTTTCCATTTAATGAGAGATCTCGGACGGCACAGGGGGAAACACCATTTCCCCCATGCTGTCGTTGGCCCCCATAACATTCGACGCCAACACTTTCTCGTGTTACGGTGGGTCTTACTTTGCGACTATTGCAGTTATTATTATCATTTGCCGAAGACCTCTGAACTTGGTAGGTCCATCACTGCCCGCATCATCGTCGCTGCTTATTACCGCGATCATTGCCTATTGTTCAGAGTATGTTCCTTTGCATAATTGTCTTTTGCCTTTCTCATTACCACCCCCGAGGGTGCTACAGTTGTCTACACCAACATTTCCGTCATCTTTTTTCAAAGTTACATAACACGAGCATGGGGCATGCCCGCCTTGTTTGTACACAGTTGTATATTGTTACGCACCTTATGGAAGGTCGGGTTCTACCAGTTCCTTTATTCTCCACATGATTTCTCTACACGGTCCCACTCTTGCTGTCTCTTACCACAACATTCTCAGTATAAGAAACATTGATGGATTTCGGCTATACGTTTGCTCCTAACCTCATCCATCAGGGGGCATTTGTTATCACTAAAATTTCGTCCGTACATGGCGACAAGAACTCAGCATCGTCAAAACAGGAATGAAGCTATTCATGGCACTGAATCACATTCACAGCATTGCAAAAGGGTCAAAAACTATACAAAGTAACCAAAAATTGAAGGGCACTTTACAGAATCTGGGTGCGCGCGCATATGCACGAAACAACAACGTACCATGCGCGCATACGCGCACGATGCGCGACTATTGGCGCAAAAACCCGCGCACTTGCTAAACGATGCATTTATTGAAATTGGTCGGCCTCCCAACCACTAATGGATCAGCTCCCAAGCCGATTTGACATCAAATCTAAGCTGAATCCGCATGGTAGGCTGGTCAAAGACCTAATTGAGCCCTAAAGAGCCCCTTTTCACACCTCAAAGGAGTTACATAATCACCCAATGCATGCTATAAAAATCCATGAAGAAACATCATTTTCTTAAGGAATTTCATGTAATGTTATGCTGCTTAGATTGTTTTAAGGACTCACTCCTTGACAATAACACATTAGCACCATTTCATTGAGCTATCCACTTCTCTATTGGGTGGATGTGCTAGGAGTTCTTTCACCATCATTCTCATTTTCTTATTGTAAGGAGAGCAAGTTTGTGAGGGCCTCAAGAGCCTTCCATTGGAGAAAGAAGGGACTCAAGTCCCCTTTCTTCATTGTGCTTTGGATTTCATCAATTGATCAGCCTAAAAACATTGGTGATATTGGTCTTTTTGTGTTTGTTATTTCTTTATCCATATGCTCATAGTTTTAGTTTGTTGTAATTTAATTCTTGCTTATAGTTTTATTGTTCTTTTTCTAACTCTTTCCTCTATAGATGTCATGCCTAGCAAGACCCAACTGGGCATGCAAGCACCCTTTATTTGCTCACCAAGTGACGAATTGGGTGTAAACACCCTAGGTCAACTTGACCCATGTTTTTTGGGCTTCGCTAGCCTGTCTTTCCTTCCTTCTCGCGCGGTGCTCCAAAGCATCCAACGGTGGATTTTTCCACTTGCTGAGTTGTCCACGATCCTTCTTCCTTGCTCATCTGTCATCCTTGATCTCCTCATTCAATGGCTTGCTTTTCCTTTCTTCGCTCCATCTTTTTTGTTCTTTTGCTCACTTCAACCCAGTGACAGTTACTGTGTCTTCCACGAAGTTTTCACTTCACCTTTTATTCCTTGATCTTCGCTTGCTTCCTTACCCAAGGGCCAATAGGCCCCCAACACTCACATGTGACTTGTCTCGAGGCACTTCGGATCTGATCCTTCTATTTTTCTTTGACTTTAGAATGAGCAGTGAAACCTTTGCTCTCTGCTCTATGCCTCCTCTCCCTCCTTGTGCAGACTGTCTTTTCTGTGTCTAGTACCCAGTTTCAACTGCACCTGGTACCTAGACCATTTTCTTCCTTCTTTTACTGAGAGCTACGATGCATCTAGTTGTCATAGTATAACTTCAGATGACTCCCATTCACCAACCCTTCCTTACATTCTTCGTTCAATGTCTTCAGCTACACAACTCCTCCTTCTATAACATAGGCGATCTCATATGGTCCAAGCCAATGCATTATGAATTTCCTTGGATGTTTTATAAACTTGTTGTCATACACTAGTACTAAATCACCTTGCTTGAATGTCTTCTTCTTGATGTGCATGTCATGATAGGCCTTTTCTCTTCCCTTCTGTACCTGCTGATGGAATCCTGCAATAAATCTATCCTCTTCGAGTTCAACCAGTTATGCGAGGCTCTCCTGAATAGCACCAATGTCATCCATACCTGTAAAGGAAGCAATTCATAAGCTTGGCACCAAGTATTCCATTGGGACAACAAATTCAAGACCATAAACCAACTTGAAAGGGGTCTGCATGGTCAATTTCTTGCAAGTGGTTCTATAGGCCCACAGTACCTCTGGTACTCTTAAATCCCAGTCATCACCGTTCACACTACAAATCTTCGTCAGTGTTGTCTCCAAGATTTTGTTGAATGCTTCAACTGTCTCATTTGCTTGTGGATGGTAAGGTGTGCTCTTATGATAGTGTACTACAAATTCCTCATTCAAGGATTCAACTGTCTTATTTATGAAATGTTTGCCTTGATCACTCATAAGGATATTTGGGCATCAAAAATGGGTTATTGTGTCATCAAATATGAAGCATGCAGTTGTAGTTGCACTACAGTCCTTAACTGCTCTTACTTCAACCCATCTAGTCAAGTACTCTCTTGTAGTAATGATGTACCTTGTTCCTGTATGCTTCCCTGGTGGGTTTATGGGTCCCACAAAGTCAATGGCTCATTTTTCAAATGCTTGCAGGGTCATCTGCGGTGCTAATGGAATTTCATCTCTTCTGGATGGTTTCCCAACTCTATAACATACATCATAGGCTCTGGCATAATCTTTAGCATCTCTGTGTAAGGTAGGCCACCAAAGGCCAGCTCGCAGAACCTTCTGCATAGTTGCTTTCCCTGCGTAATTTCCTCCTGTGATGCCTTCATGAGCTTCTATGAGGATCAATGGTCATTCTGTCTCCATAACGCATCTCCTTAGTATCTCATCAAATCCCATTTTGTATAGTTGTCCAGCTATCAATGAAAAGTATGCAACACGCACCACTAGTTGTTTCTTCTGGGGAGTTGTATACTCACTAGGTGCCATTCCTGTTGACAGGAACTGGACTATGTTTGTGAAGTGATCATCAATCTTGGTAATGGCTAGAAGTTGTGCATCTGACAGTGCATCCTCCAAACTGGTGGGTTCTTCACCATGTTCCAGCCTTAACAAGTGGTCAGGGCCTTTGTTCATTCTTCCTGGCTTAGATATGATCTCAAAATCATATTCTTGAAACAAAAGAAGCCATCTGCATATTCTCCACCCCAACACTGGCTTGTTGACCAGGTATTTCAGCGCAGAGTGATCTGTAAACATTTTAAAGTGTCCTCCCAACAAGTAGTGGCAGAATTTCTGCAATGCATACACCATGGCTAACCCTTCTCTCTCTGTAGTGGTGTAGTTAATTTCTGCTTTGGATAGATTCCTTCTAGAAAAAGCTAATGGGTGGTCGATGTCTCCTATTCTCGGTTGTGCTAACACAGCTCTCAATGCAATGGATGACGCATCGACATGCACATGAAACTCCTTGCTCCAATCAGGAAAAAACAGAATAGGCACAGTAACCATCTTTTGTTTAAGGGTGTTGAATCTCTGCTGGCATTCATCTGTCCAACTAAACTGGCAGTCCTTCTTCAACAACTTCTCCATCGATGTTGTAATTTGGGCATAGCCTTTGATGAATTTCCTATAATATCCTGTATGTCCCAGCGTAATGCACAATTGTTTGATCGATGTTGGAGGTGGCAGATCAACGATAATGGCAATTTTAGATGGGTCTACCAGCAATCCCTGCTTACAAACAATATGACCTAATAGCACTCCAAATGGTGAGAAGAAGATGCACTTCTTTAGATTCAAAGCAATTTGACACTGCCTACATTTATCCAACATTAGTCTTCGACATTCAATATGGATTTTCAACAAACTAAACACAGTCCAGTCATCAAAATATGCTTCTAGAAATTTAAGCAAAAATTCTTTGAACACTTCAACCACCACCCTAGAAAATATGGTTGGGGCATTCTTCAGTCCAAATGGAATTATTGTATACTGATAAGACCCCCATTCTGTGGCGAACGTGGTATTATGGTGATCCTCCTTGGCAATCTGAATCGGATAGTATCCTGAAAATCCATCTATAAAAGATTTTACCTCCTAACCTCCCACGTTGTCTAACACTTCGTCGGTGAATGGTGTAGGGAAGGGGTCATGCAAACAGGTATCGTTCAACTTCCTAAGGTCCACACATATCCTGATCTCTTTTTTCTTCTTGTCTTGTACTACCATAGGGCTAACCCACTCTAATTCTTTGACAGGTTCAATAATCCCTGCTTCCAGCATTCTGTCGAGCTCAATCTTCACTTTTTCCTTGTATTTGGGGTTCAAACTGTAGGGTCTCTGTTTGACTAGTTTTGCATTTAGTTTCAAAGGGATCCTCATCTCTCCCATAGGCCATTTTATTCCCTTCATCTCAGTGAACTTAGTCGGAAATAAGTCTTGATACTCATGTAACAACTCTGTAATCTTGTCAATGGTAGCAGCATCCCAATAATCTCCAACAATAGCAAGCTTCGGTGTCTCCTCTGTCCCAATATTGACTTTTTTAATATCGATTGGTTGTCCAATAAATGGTAGCTCAACTCCTGGTCCTTCCACATCTCTTTGGCCTTCTGTTTTGGTGATGTTTACCTTCCTGGGATCATCATCGTCATCGGCATTGATATTGTATTAGCTCTGCAATTTCTGGAGAGGCGCAGTCCATTCATCCTCTTCTTGTTCCATAGGGAGGCTAGATGCTTCTTCAAATAATTTTTGTCTCACAATCTATAATGCCTAATCTACTGATGGGTATTCACTTTCAAATAAAAATGTGGTTACAAAATTCTGAATCATACCTTCCCAATCTGTAGTTATGAGGCGTAGCTCTGCTTGAAGGTACCAATTGATAGGAGTGGTGTCCAATGTGTTGATGAATTTGTGCACCCACTACTCCTGAGGAATATTTATCTAGGCTTCTTCAGAGCTTCGCACATGGTCTTTTGGGTAGCTTCAACCTGTGTACCTTACTTCACAGCTTTATGTTTGTGTTGAGAACCACGTTGTCATCAAAGTACGACATTGTATCTGATCTGTAATATTATGTTTGTGTGTCCACCACCATCTTGTTAGTGTGGCTTTCAGGGCCTCATCCATTGCTAACAATCTTTGTTGTGTCGGTACACTTGCTTCAAATTCAGATAGGAAGGTTTCTAAAGGATTGAGACCATCAAATGTGAGTAAGTTACTTACTGTTGTGCCGATCCAACGAACTTCTCTAGTTAATCTAGCACATCTCCTAGTAGATACTTCATACATCTGGTTCTGCCAGTTCTCCAGTGCTTCTTCTGAATCTGATGAACACATGTTGTGACTTCGCCAACTTAGATTCCCATCGGCTGCAGGATTAATATAATCCTATTGTCTTTCTGTTAGTTTGTATATGTTTTCTAGTTCGTATGCGTGGCCTTCTTCTCTGATGGGCTTTGTGTATCGCTGACCTTCATCTAGATCTAAAGGTGCAATGACCCTAAGGCCATCTCTTTCAAATGACATACGTCTTTTCTTCAAATCAACTACAGTGGAATTGTTGAAGGCCCAATCAATTCCTAACAGAGAAGGGTAAGGACAACTGTCATCAACGATCTCAATTAACTCAAAATCTGCAAATGTTCTAACTTCGTCGATGTCCACAGGGACATGCTCCAATCGTCCAAATGGGCTGATAGCTTGCTGATTAGCCATTCTAAGCCTGATAGGGGAATAGATTAACTTTGGTTTTCCCATTAGTGCCCAAGTTTGCTTCGTCATGACATTGACCTCCGACCTTAAGTCGAGGACCACATAGTCTATATCATACTCTCCTATTTGAGCATTCAAGTGTAGCTCCTTATTTGTCCTTCTCTTCTTACCGATTTGGTGGACTGCCCTATTTAGCAAGGGGTTTATCTTTCCTAGCTCATACTGTCTAATTAAGTCTTGTAGCTCTTGTATAACTCTTTTATCCTAAATCAACTTAACACAAGTGCATAAAAATTCCATGAGCTTGCTTACCTCTTTTCCTTATTTTGGTGAAGCAGACTGATCAAATGCCTGAGGCATTCCATACTCTCTTACTTCTGGTCGTGTCTTTGATGAAGAACCTTGGTCTCCTTTGAACTCTTTTCTTGCTTCCTTGAATACTTGTCTTTCTTTCTTCGCATCAAATTTTTGGGTTTTCTCTGCAGCTTTCTTGATACCTGAGTCTTCTGGGATCTTTCCTTGGGTCATTCTATCCTCTCATGTAGCAGTGCCTCCTCGAGTGATAACAGTGACTCTAGGGTCTGCTCTGCAGGGTTCTGCTTTGATTAACTATATCTACAGGTTCTGTTGAGGTCCTCGTCTTTCCTGAAGATTGGCTAGTAGCACAGGACAATCCTCAATAACATGCTCGAAGGAGTTGCAATAACTGCAAGTAGTGCAAGGGTTCTGACAGTCCCTTGCTAAGTGTCCTAGTTGTGTGCAGTTGTAACATATGATATGTCCTCGACCTCGGCCCATTCCTTCTCCTCTTCCTCATCCTCTGAATCCACTATGAGGATTGAAGTTTCCTCTCCCTAGCGAGTTGTACTGCAAAGTGTTTCCTTCTTGTTGTACTTCGCCTTGGATCTTGTATATGTCTCTCGATCTTTCATGCATAAGGTCATATGCTCTACAGTCTCGATCATCATGTCCTACTGACTTACAGAATGTGCAATACAATTTTTTGGGTGTCTGAACATACTTCTGCATGTAATAGCACTCACCAAAGCGATGTCGATTTCTGCATACTTTGCACCAGGGTAATGTGACTTGTTTCAAGGGGCTCGGAGCTCCAAAAGCCAAGCGTTCATGGAATAGGGGGCAATGATCCTTGTCATGGCCTTCTAATTTTCATCTGACACACCAAATGTCTTCTCTCTTTTCTTTTCCCTCATCCTTCTTCATGTCTTCGACCTGCAAAGACAAACTAGTTAACTGACTGATGATCTGGCTCATACCTGAGATGGATTCTCCCATAGGGGTTGATTCAAGCTTCATGGCGATTTCTAATGCCTCAGAATGCAAAGAAATCTTTTGTTGAATTAGGGGAACTCTGATGTGTGTTAAAAGGGCAGCAATGAACCATTCCTTGTTCTGCTCATCCGGAATCTAGAAATTCAATCGGCCTCTTATGGTCTTGAATCTCTAGTCAAACTCCCAAACAGGTTCGGCTACCTTCTGCTTGATCTCTTTCAGCTTTGTAATACATTGTGACTCCGACTTAGGTTTCTTAAACTCTGCAATCAGTGTGTTCTTGATCTCATTCAGTGGCTTAGGTTGTGCAAGTCATTGGACAAGCTTCATGTACCAGCTCAGCGTGCAATCTCTTAGAGTAGTACTAAATTGGGTTCTTTTAACAGCTTCGTCGATGAAATTTTTAATATTCCATACGACTTCATAGAAAAACCAGTGTTGATCAGGATCTTCAGATCCATCTCCCCTAAAGATAGGGAGCCTCATCTCATCTACCATAGATATTCCTAGGTTTCTTGTCTGAGGATATGTCGAACTGCTATTAATAGTACTCTACGGACTCTGGTGACTCTGAATATTCTGATTACTTAGTGTTTTTGAAACAATAGGAGGATTAATAGTACTTACTTCAGTAGTTTGCATAGTTCCTGAGGTTTCTGGCTCGTCCCGACGAAGTTCTTCAGCTTCTCCTTCCTCTGCCCTAATGGGTTATGAATGTTCTTCATCTGTTAGATCTGCCTCTTCTCCACTATAGAAACCCTTGTCCCCATATTTTTTCTTGAACAGGTTTGCATGGTGGACTTCTCTAAACACTCTCCCATTGCACGTATGTCTAGCTTCTGTGTCAGTATCGTTGTCTGAATTCTTGAACATTAGCCTTTTCAAATCCAACCAATCTACTGTATCTTCAAGATGTGCTTTTCATGCAAGAGAATCTTGATCCTCAACTTCAAAAAATGTAAAAATTTCCCTCGGGGTCCCTTGAAGAAGTATCTCTCATCTTGGCTATATGATTCTACTCTGTCAACAATAAACTCGGTGATATACCCTACAATGGTGCTATCGAACCAATGATCTACTACTCGAGATATGGCATTATTGACTCTATTGACCTTCTGGATCAACATCGACATCCAGACCACAGGAGGTCTAAATCTGATCTCAAACTGGGTATCTTCTAATCTAGCCAACCACTCGAACAACTCCTGATGGATTCCTCCAAAGAAGATCTCGTGAATGTTGGTGAAGATATATCTTTCTAGCCAATCCTCAGTACTCATATTAGGGTTCTTTTTCTGGGCTTCAGCGAAGTCCTTCTCTTGATCCTCTATCCACTTCTGAATCTCTATCTTTGATGGGAACCACCTTGACATTCCCTCAAGAATATTCTTATCCCGACAACGGAACCATTTGTTGGCACATGGGCAGACCCAAGGTTCACTCCAAGAGAGCACCAACAAGCCCTAGCTACTGGCCCTTTCGGCAACACCTGCAAAGCAAATGTAGTCTCACCCGAAGCAGCTACGAGGGAGTTGTAGGATAGAGATGTCTACAACCAAAGGGAATATCAAGTAGATCTAGTACAACAGCAACACAACATACATCTATCACTTATCAGCTAGATCTATTCCACACAACTACAGATCTGATCTAATACAACAATGCAATAACAGTATATTAATGACAGAGATCAGAACATCAATCACACACACGACACAAGATATACGTGGTTCACCCTCTCTCTAGGGATACGTCCACAGAATTGTGCTTATGATTTATTAAGAGAAAGCATACAGTTCTTGTCTACGCTCTTAGCTAGCATACCTTCTTTCTTCTTCTCTCTTTCTCTCCCCTTCCTGCGTGCCCAGCTGTAGGACTGATCTCCTCACCTAGCTGGAGATCTTACAATACCAGAAGGCTCCCACACTCAACACTTCTCTCTCACACAACAATAGTTTCTTACAATAGTAACAACAACAACAACCATACTAGAAAGAACGTCCTTTCCTCCTCTGGGTTCTTATTTATACATTACAATAACTCACCGACAACCTTAGGTCGAAACCTAAGTGTCAAAACCCTAGGTGTCTAAAACCCTAGGTCAACTTGACCTGTGTTTTCCGGGCTTCGCAAGATGATCTTTCCTTCCTTCTCGTGAGGTGCTCCAAAGCATCCAACGGTGGCTTTTTCCACTTGTTGAGTTGTCCACGATCCTTCTTCCTTGTTGATCTATCATCCTTGATCTCCTTGTTCAACTGCTTTCTTTTCCTTGCTTTGCTCCATCTTTTCTGTTCTTTTGCTCACTTTGACCCAGTGACAGTTACTGTGTCTTCCGCGAACTTCGCACTTCACCTTTTCATCCTTGATCTTCTCTTGCTTCCTTACCCAAGGGCCAACACTGCTCAAGAGATAGAACAAGCAGATCTGAGGAGGGATAAATTGTAAAAGCAAAGAAGGAGAAAGTGATTAATACTTCTCTCACTATGAAACTTTGAACAATAAGATAGAGTTGTATGCTTAAAAAGGACAACTAGGAAAATAAGTACAACTAGTAACTGAAAGATACAATATTGAATTTGTTTAAATGAATGAGCTTGGTTAAGCTATAGTGTGTGAAGGCAATGAGGCCTTGAAATCAATTTAGCTAGGCTGAAAATTCCCTAATGGGAGAATCCGTTAACTCCTTTCTTGTTGTCTATTATGCTTATATAGGATGAGAAACTGATAGGATGATGAAGGTAGATATTTTGGCATGAGAATGTTGAGAGTTGCAGCTGAAATTTGATTGTGGTTGCACTCGTGAAAACATTGAGGACAATGTGATGGAGTGCTTATATATATGCTAAGGCATATATGAAAATGTTTTACTGAAATAAATGTTATGGTACATGCATTTGATTTTACATGAAAACTAACATGAAATTTGAATGTGGTGATGTATGTCATGTGTAGAAAAGATTGGAATTGTTAGGGAAGGACAACTAGCAATAGTAAACAACCTCATATGGAGGTGAATGCAAGAAGGTTGTTGATAAAATAAAACTGTGAAATGGATTTTAGAAGTCCCCGAGGAGTACCACGGAAGAGGTAATACCAAAGAAGGTGATGGAAACTAAAACATGTATAAATATTTTGTGCCCATGTGGCATGAGAGGTAAATGGGGTTTGGGTAATAATCCCTTCTAAATTAGTCTATGTTTTAATGACATGCATGTGATCTGAATGGTTATTGTATGTCATTGATACCCAAGTAGGGTATGATTCAGGGAGACGAACCTGCATGGTGGAGGTGTGAACCTCTGACAGCCGAGGATGATTGAAATCCTCGGGGAAAAAAACACATGAACAAATATATGACATGAATACATTGCCCAATCAATGAGTAATTGGGAAAAAAAGTGCTCAAAGATAGCGCGATGATGTAATGCATTAAGGAAATGCATGTTTGCATGAGACAATAGGTAATGGACTACCCATTATGGAAGGAGGACCATCCAATACTCTATCGAAGTTGTAGCATGGTAAAGAGAGAAATTGGGTGGCCATGGATGTTAGCACCTTGGTTAATTTGAGGTCATGTGAAACTTTTAGTTTCATGTATGTTAATTTGAGGTCATGATCAATTGAAGCAGGAAAACACATTCCTATTGTAATAATAAATGTGTATAAAGCAACCATGTGGTAAAAGGTTGGATAAGTTCCAACCCACCAAGGCAAAGTGCCTAATATGAAAAGCAATAATCTGAAAATCAATATAAGGGTGCATTGTGTGTGAATGTGGCCATGGATATTGGCACATTGATCATATTTATTTTGATGTTTGATTGCATTTTGAAAGGAATGGTATTTCCTTTTTGAATAAATGAAAATGTGGAATTAGAAATATGTGGATAACATACTTGAAAATTTTGATAAATTGATGATAGTATCTCAAGGATTATTGTATACTTGTGATACTAGTGAGATAAAAGATATATCCTAAGGGACAGATTATAATTTTCATGTTGGAAAGCATGGTAACAGGCTACTGTTGTGACATGAGAACCATGTGATAAGCCATGATCCCTATATAATGATGTATTGTGGTGACACATGCCGAAGAGACACTTTTGGCATAGCAAGCGTGAGGGATGCCTCAGTTGTAAGACTTGAGGAGTTCTCATAAATTCTTCTTGTGCAAGAAATCCATACCAAGGTAATATGGATCACCCAAGGGACTGTATAATAGAGAAGGGGATGCTTGAGCCTAGGCCTAGAGGGTGAGTGACCGCAAGGAAGAGGATACTCCAATAATTTTTGTAATATGTTGATTTTGATCATGCACACAATGGGTATGTCAAGGAAAGAAGTGAGCCAAGTTAATGAGATAGCCATATGGATGCAGATCCATGAACTGCACATATAAGGATTATGCTAACTTGTGAATATTTCCACTTGAATTTAAACAACAATAAAATGTTTTGCATGAAATGATAACTAATATACTTGTTGTTCAAAAATTTTATAGGCATGTGTTAAATGTCAAGAGTCTAGGAAAGGACCAAACAAAGAAAAGGAAAATGATGTTGAAGTAGCTAAAAGATGAAGTCACGGCATGTGTTGCTGAGAAAAAACTGAGGACAGTGTTCCTTTAAGGGGGAGGGGATTGTAACACCCATGTTTTCCCCAACCTGTAAATAATCATAATTTATGATTGCCATGCAATGGCTTGCAAATATTGTAAATGTATTATTGTTTAATTGTAAATGTTGACAAATGACTGATGGGTGAAGCCTTAAAGTACTGGCCATGATATCACTAGAGGAATGAGGGGAGGTTCTATTAATTTAAAGGACCCCAAGACACCTTGCGTAAATATTAATTGGAAACATTCAAATAAAATTTACCCTTAGCCCATATAACAAGACAAGTCAGTTAATGAGAAGGGGTTGGTAGTTTAACAACCAACTACCCCAATGAATGGAAGTATGGAGGGCTATCAGAAGGGACAGGAAGTAGTCAACTAGAGGATAGTAGGAAATATCACCACAAGTCCCTAGGATTGACGATGATTTTCATTCTAACAAAAGAAACAGAAGGACAGATTGAGGACGTACCTAAGTCATTCGTGTAAGAAAAAACACATAGAGAGAGAGGGAATGAGAAGAGTTCAGACCTCTGAGGAAGATAGTTGCTAAAAAGAATGCACAGGGGCATGCAATAGAAGATGAGAGAACCTATAGAAGAGTTGGGAGTTGGAGTATAGAATACCTAGAAACCTAACCTGAGATAAGAGGGGTAAAAGTTTGATGTTGGGAAGGCAACTCATAAACCTCGAAGAGGCCTGGGCTAGGTGGGTGTATGGAAAATATCTACCAAGAGTAGAGTGAAGGAGAGTAACCTTCAAATCCTACTAAGAACCTAAGAGAGATTACCTAGTGGTATCATGGCTTGGCAAGAGGATGTCCAGAATGCTAAAAGTGAATGCATTTGAGCCTACGGTTGGGTGGAAAGGAAAAACACCCACAGTCACTTGGTCGGCTATCAACTATAATATATAAGTATTTCATAGACTCTATGTAATTGAATTGAAATGAATGATTGAATGATTTTACTTGCGCTATACATATACATATTTGATTTATAGTGATGATGCTTATTATATTTGAAAACTCATGTGTTTAAGTAATGGTTGGATGGAAAGAATAGTGCATGCCCTGCACAACTAAATACAAGTGTTTTGTATTGTTTTGAGATAAAAATAATGAACTTAATTTTATGTTTATTATATTTGAAAACTCATGTGTTTAAGTAATGGTTGGATGGCAAGAATAGTGCATGTCCTGCACAACTAAATACAAGTGTTTTGTATTGTTCTGAGATAAAAATAATGAACTTAATTTTATGATTCCCGTGTGCTCAATATATATATATATATATATATATATATATATATATGGAAATCTGTGAATGGAAACTAGGATCATGAGTCAATAGTTGAATGTAAAGGAAAGAGACCAAAGAAAAATTATTGAATTGTCTAATTCTTGAATTGGATGAAAATCCATGTTTTGAGCTTGAAGGAATCACAGTTGTTGGCTCGATGGAGAAAATAGATCCAGACCCTTTATTGGAGCAGGTTACCATGCCTATAGAGAGTGTACCTGAGTTAATATGGATCGTTATTTTGGGATTAACCCAGAATTAACCTTTGTCATAGATCATTGTGGTATTGTTTAAGCGATATTTGAGGGAGAGGTAACATCAACATGATCTACCATGATGACCTGGAATGCCAACGTGTTCATAATTTGATAGGTGTCATATTGTGAATGGAAACATGTAATTGGTCGGTGGGCCATAGCACAAGCCCTTGGGTGAATTGAGTCTTAGACCTTCGTATTAGCCTTGGACATCGGACCAAAAGTTTGAAATATCTCGACAATTGATCGAAGTACATCGAGGATGTGATCTCGGTTGTTAATAAACATGGAAGCCCTTATACGTTGATGAGACGAGGGATGACATCATGATAACATTATTCTAATGTCACAAGCCTACGTGTATGAGAAAGCCACGTGGAGGCATGTAATTGGTCGAGGTAATAGGAAGTGGGTATCTATCAAGTTTAAGGGTTGGAAAGGTGAGATGAATGGGTCCACAAGTCCACTAACTCGTGAACCCGACAAACTCAAAAAATGGCTAAGTGTTGAGACCTTTTGGCCGGACTTATGAAAAGGAGGTACAGAATTGCACATTTGTGAGTCCACGTAGATGGAAAATTGGCTAAGTGTTGAGACTCTTCGGACGGACTTATGAAGGGAAGGATCATGCATATATGAGTATGTGAGTCTGTGATCCCGCATAGATGGAAAAATGGCTAAGTTTTGAGACCTTTCGGACGGACTTATGAAGATGAGGTACATAATTGTACGTCTGCAAGACCGCGTAGATGGAAAAGTGGCTAAGTGTTGAGACTCTTCAAAAAGACTTATGAAGGGAAGGATTATGCATTTGTGAGTCCATGAGCCCGTGTAGATGGAAAAATGGCCAAGTGTTGAGACCTTTTGGATGGACTTATGAACAAGAGGTACAAAATTTTACGCCCGTGAGTCTACGTAGATGGAAAATTGGCTAAGTGTTGAGACTCTTTAGACAGAATTATGAAGGGAAGGATTATTCATTCGTGAGTCTGTGAGCCCACATAGATGGGAAAATGGCTAAGTTTTGAGACCTTTCGAATGGAATTATGAAGGGGAGGTACAAAATTATGCGTATGTGAGTCTGTTAAGGAAAAAGAAGCTAAGTGGTGGTGGTGCATTCATGAATAGTATGAATATAGACCATGAGTTCGCAAGACCGTCACCCGTGAGTCCGTGAATACAAAATGGTGGCTAGGATGCCATTAGGATGAAAGATGTCCATTACTAACAGGATGACGAGTTGAGTGGGGTTCCATCGTGGCAGGCTAGGCCAACGCCACGTCGGGACCCAAGTGTTTCCATGTTAGTTGGCACGAACAAGGAAACGCTACGTGGATGCCACGTGACAGTAAGAGAATTTTTTTCTATGAAAAAAAAGCAATAACTTCGGGAGGCCATCACTTTCTTTCCAGAGATCAATTCTGAGCAAAATTACCAACCTTGGAAAGCTCTTGATGAGAAGAAGAGGAGGGATCTATAATAGAGAACACTCAAGGTTGTTAAGAGAAGTGAAAATTTAATACGCCATCCCTTAAAAGGTACTTAGGGGGTCGGTTCTATTACAGATAGACCAATTTTGGTCTCAATGAATGTTAACCATCATCATCATTAGCAACATCAATTAGATTTTAAATTTCAAAACAAATGTGCAAATTCACGAATCTCATATCAACCTCCAACTTATTCAAAAGATGGTTTCCAAATTTATAAAGAAATATTGATACATATATTGATCTATAACATTTTGATACATTTTTTTATTAAATTATTTTGTATCACAAAATTCTATTTTAAATGGCTACAATTTATTGAACAATAAAACGTGATACTTCAATCCATATTCTTTTTATTTTAACCTTGGGAGTTTGGTTACTCATTAAAGTGATATAGGCTAGGTCCATGGATGCCACTATAACCCAAGAGTATATCCTAAATTAGCAAGAGCAGAGGAATCCCACCTAGGGAGAATAACAATCATGCTACCCAATGACTCAATCACCCAAGTTAAACCCATGCAACATACCTCCATTTAATCCATATTCACTAACTAAAATCATAGGTAATCATGGTCTCACAAATTTAGGGTTAGGCAAAGGGTACAAAGTAATGACCCCGTATGAAAGTGGATACATTATTTATTATTGTTCAATTCTCCTCACTCAGATTCAATTCCTCAGTGAAATTTTTAGCTCATTTTGTTGAAATTTAGAAAAGTAGATGTAATACCCTTATTTCCCCTAGCTTGTAATTAATCATTAATCATTATCACCATGCTATGGCATGGGAAAAATGTAAATGTATTATTTATATTTCCAATGACTGACTGTGGGGGTAAATCCTTGAAGTAATGGCCATGATACCACTAGAGGAAAGAATGAGGAAACTGTGGAGAGGATTCATTAGTTCAAATGACCCAAACTCCCTTTAATGAGATAATAAGCCTCATTCGGATTCCAAGGAACGTGTTGGAACACATATTTTTCTAAACTTTAGACTTTAATAAATTTATTTTTCGCTTAAATAAGGACAACGTGGGTTTGAATCCCACCGTTGATAAACTTTTTGTATGATCGAATGATCTTAAATCTTTCAAATTTGTGGAGCCCCCAAATGATTAATGAGTCAAATCGTTGAAAACTACTTCGTAGTTTTGCATTCTGGATATTTCGTTGTGTCTTAACTTTCAAAATCCCGATACTTGAAAGATGAATGGTAAAATGTTGAAACACTAAATCCTGATTAATTAAATCAAACTAAGACAAATAAATTAATCTTTTCGCATTTCGGGAATTGGGGGTTTTACATTCATCACATCTAAAAAAACCTGAACCCGAGTTCTTGAAAGCGTTGAGTTTTAAACATGATTAATTAACTTCTTAAAAGGAAATTAACAGCCTAAATTAATATTTCGTGCATTCGCTTTTGGGATATTTCAATTTTGTTCCATCCAAAACTCTCGATCGCGAATCGTCGATATTTAGTAACATTTATTATGGATCAATGGAAATGATTTCCAGTGTAGAGTGTGCATCACCAGATGTACTTTCCTCATTAAAACCAATAAATTCATCATCTGTAAAAGCATGCTTGAATTAATGTGAGCTGAGCGTAAATAAAGATGTTCTATTTTGAATTTCATTTTTACCTTCAACAAAGTAGTGAATTTTATCCAAGGAAATCTTACGCATTCTCCCCTGTAACAGGTATTCGTGTTCTATTTCTAACATCATGGCACCTAGGAAAATGTCGAAGAAGAATGAGGATGCCGGTGAAGATTCAAATCTGAACGCAGACATTATGTCTGATACTACGCCACATGTTGTAGATTCAATTAGATCCTAGACGCAGATTTTTGAAATCTTGGAGCATGAAGTTATAAATTGCTCAGACAATTCTGGAGATGAAAAGAATGAGACTCACAGAACCAAACTCAAAATTATAGCAGAGTCTGAGCTTCATAAAATAGCTACACAGCCGAAGCTCATGCCATATAATGACATGATAAGATGGGGTCTGGAAAACATCGATGTGCAGAACAGGAGCATCATCAATCACCAAAAGGACATTGCTGGCTCTTTCAGGTCGAAACACCTCCAAGTAATGTACAAGCTATCCCCCAATCCAAAATATATTTATAATGCTGCATTCATAATGGAGTTTCAACAAATATAATGTGTGCAATTTGACTGAAGCTACCCAGATATAGTTAAAACATGGTGGGAAATTCCAGCAAAATTCAGAGCTGACTCCCATGGTGTTTATTACACCACGTCATTAAATGAGTATATGATCTATGTAGCCATGATGCTATGTAGAATATTCGGAAATAAAATCCCTACTCATTTCCCGGTGGAATGGGTATCAATCATGCATGAGGTAGCCAGGGTTTCACTTTCAACTGGGCTAAGATGTTGTCCGATAACCTAGCCAAGGAAATTACTGAGTATCAAATGGCGAAGCCAAAAGGTCAACCTACCCCTTTTTATATGTCTTCGTATGTCATGGATGCCATCTGTTTCATGACTCCATTTCCATTGATGAATTGGAGCTAGAACCAACCAGTGCAGAACCTATCCATTTTTATCATTCCAAACTATGGGAGGAAAAGGCCAAAGATTTATTCTATGAAATCTTCCATAATGTAGTGATCCTCGTTCATCAAACACTATATGGTCATCCACCTCCTCGTATTTCAGATCAAATTATGGGAAACCTTAAACAAGTTGCAGATTGGTTCATTGAATAAAATTTCTCCTATATCAGAGTTTTTGGATGCTCAGTTTCCCCTCATTCTCTCCCAAAGTTTCTGCCCGGAAGACTAGTGTGCAGAGAGGTGGCTTACCAGATGGTAACAAGAGTGTTGAAGGAAAATCTCCCTGCGGACAGGTAGATCTCCTCAAAAATCTAGACTCTTAACTCTAAGATAGAAAGTGCTTATCATGGTCACTGACTTCCTTTTAGATCTAGGTGGACTAGTGTGTGAGAAGGAAGGAGAAAAGAAGTACCTTTTACCGGTGTTTGTCCCTGCACGCCCCAAATTGAGCTCCAATCTTTCGCTCCTCGATAAGCCCTGTAGACAAACAAAGTATGACCACTTCCTACTCTATCAAGATTAGTCCAAAATAGGTCTATCTACTAAAGAGACAAATTCATGTGAGATTGAACATGAATTAGAAAGGAACAGGCCAAGCAAATTATATTAATGAGGACAAAAAATTGCTTACAGCCATAGATGGATTGCATCAGTTTTATCAAGTCCTCCTTGTCTACCCCTTGCTCAAAAGATCCATGATCTGAATGATGATAGCTTCACCGATTGCTCCCTATGAGATCATAGGTCTCTTGCCTCCAAAATATCTCTGTTCCAGCACCACTTATAAGATCATAAGTTTGGTGTGATTCTCTCTTTTCAGTCCCCCTTTACCATTAGAAAGCTTGCTTATATAGCCTTGGAGAGGCTTTAACCACTTGAGATATCCTTGGGGAAGTTGAGGATTTTCCTCCAATTGAGGATCATCCCTTAGATCATGGCTGGATTAGGAATTTGAATCCAAATGCCTTCCAAGAATGAAAAGATCCATCCCCCATTCATCTCAACAACTTAAGTACTGCCCAGAATAGGTAGCGCTCCCTCAAAAGGGCCATCAGAGCGCTGTAGCGCTCCCTAGAAAGCTTAAGGGGGGCGCCAGCACTCCTAAAATCAATAGTTCTCCTCCAGAAGGGCCAAATAAGCTTTATAGCGCTCCTAGATAGTGTAAGGGGGAGCACCATCACTCCCAGAAGAGGTATAGGGGAGCGCTCCCCTCCAAAAACTCAGTTTTTGGGGTGCTTTCATATGGAAAAAGGTTTATAAGCCTGCTGAATCATTTCTCCTCTTCCAAATCAAATGTTTGAGGTGTTTCAAGTGTCCTTCTCGTGTCGTTTACAGGCACGACATAGGCATCATGGCAATATGCTTCCTTGACACTTGCGACACTTGTGAACAAAATGCGACACTTGCGACCTTTGTAATGACGACACTTGCGACACTATCAAAGTGAGTATTTTTTATGTGTAACAAGGAGGTATTGGCAAAGAGCTAAAAGCATCTCAGAATAAAGTTTGTCCATCCTTTCCTCTACAGGTTGGAAGCTTTTCCTTGTTGAATTTTGGCCATTCCAAAGTAGAGGCTACAGCTTTAGAAGATGTCAAACTAGTTGACATTGAATTCAAAAGACATGATCCATACCATATTGTGGAGAATCACCTAGCTCAATTCAATATGAAAATATATATACATGAAGACTCCCCATATGACGATATATTCAGGGGAATCAGATCTTATGAGGAGGTACAAGGCAGAGTTTAGACGTTATCCCCTGACCAAAAATCCAGTTTCTTCACTTTCCAAAGGCACAGACGGAGTAGTTTTCCCAAGATACTACAGGGAGAATTGATAACCACCCCTTCGGTGTAGGGATCCATACCTCCAGGTTTTGAACCAGAGTCTTCCGGTAAACTAACTACCGAGGAAATTCCAAAGAATCTCAAAGTGTCTACACAAGAATTAGAAGCCTCGTGGGCAGGATATATAGGGTCGAAGACAAAGATTCAATCTGAAACACTTTTGAAACAAAAACAAATGGTACCTTCTTCATCACCAGTCACCCCTAATGATACCTCACAAATAGCAAAAGGAAAGCAGGTCACAGAGATAGGCAGTCCTATTTCAGCACTAACCCCTCTGCAGTCAAGTTTCATAACTCTTAGTTCTAAAGTTATTTTTGCAAGCGATATTACCCCGATCTCGCTTGAAGAGATGCCCCCTTCAAACTTTTTATGTAGAACGAAAAGGAGGGCCATAGTCAGAAGAGAATCACAGCAGAAAGAAGGGGTAGTAACCAAAAGGCAAAGGATGATATTTGATGGACAGGGCTTGGAGGATTCATAGCTCGCCAAGGAAATGGCTGGTTCATTAGGCGCCTTCACTACGACCAATGTGTGGTCGGTCAAAAATCTGGCAGAACAATTGAAATAGAGAAATTTATTGATAAGCCAATTACAGAATCAAATAATGACTGTAGAAAAGAAGGTCAAAAGCGAAGTCAACAAAGATCTTGAGCAAGCTAGAGCCAGCTATAAACAAGAGATTCAATAGCTAAAATCTAGTCTTGACAAGATGCACAAAAGTGTCCAGGTGAGCGAAGGGTGGGCCATTCGACAAGGTGAACTAGTGAAGCAATTACAGGCCAAGGTGAATTTGACTGAGGAAATGGTTATAGATATAACCATTTTCCAAGAACAGGCAGTGGAGGTATGCAAAAAATTGGAGTTAACACAACGAAGCCTTTTTAACAAGGTGGAAATTATCCAAAATCATTTTTGGATGGTGAACGAATCATTGGATAATATTTTTTTCAGAAAAAGAGAGGCTAAAATAGATCGGGTTACTTTTCAAGAGGTGGTTGTGTCATCAGCCAGAGAAGAAATGATTGAAGTTCCCAGGTTGTTTGTTTCAGAGCAGGTCAGAGGGGACATACTATTGAAGACCTGGGAGGCCAACATAGCCTAAAGCAAAAGAAAGGCTAAAGAGATCAAAGAGGCTTATGAAGAGGCTTTCCACTCACTGAATAAAGAGTCTTTAGGCCTCGGAAAAGATGATATTTATAAAGTGATGGGACAAGTTGACGTAGTAAAACATCAACTTGATATCAAAGCAAGCTTAGAAGAAGCTCAGGCTGAAATCTCGCAGCTAAAATAGGTCGAAATCACTCAGATAGATAGATCGCTGGTGAAACCTAATTTGAAGCTACAGTAGATGACTTTAGAAAACAAAATAATGGAAGACAGATTACCACTATTAGAAAGTAAATTGTATATTTTTTAGGCTAAGGATGTGACAAAACCCTTCAGGATAATAGCACAATTTATAAGCAGGTGTATCGAATGTATTGGACAAGGAAAGAGAAGTACCTCAAAGAACCAATGAGGTAACCTGTGCATATCTTCTGTACAGGTCATGATTAGAGATTATCTATGTCCAAGATGGAAAACAAGGAAGGAAAATGCCTCTGCCAACACAAGAAAGAGACAGAGGAGGACTAAACGTAGCGTTCCACCTTTCTCATTTTGTAACTGTTACCTTTTAGAAATAAGGGGATTCCAACCACTTAGGGTTGTGAATCTTTGTATAAATGCATATTCGAAAGAATGAACAAGGGTTGCTTCTTGCCATTTGTAATTGAGAAAAATCTCCTCGTTGAGAATTAATACAAGTGCAAACCAAAGATTCCACATTTCGTCTAGTTTGAGTTATGTGTTCTTCTGGCTTTCCACATTCCAACATCTTTTTATATATTTCCTTGATGAATGCTTAATTGCAATTTAGTACAACATCTACTGTGATTACATTTCATTTAGTTATCTGATAGAGAACAATTTTTCCTCTGTATTTACTATTAGTAGATACAAGACCTATGAGTTAATTAGATTGCTACATTTTATGCTTCATTTAAGGTTACATTATCTATTTTCTTCTTTTGTAACAAAGTAAGATTCTTCTGTGATTGATGCCTTGCTTTGTCTAGCAGCTTTTTATTTTTCCCTCATTACATTCAATATTTTTAAATTTTAACTCAGACATGAAAAACGGCCTTTAAGTTGTTATACTATTAATTCAATTTAAGGAATTTTTCTCACATAACTAAGGTAGAAAAAGAAAACATTAAAACTTTCCCTTTTTCCTGATGCCTGACATTATGCTTTGATCCTTAAGTATAAACCCAGAAACAAAATCTTTTTGGCGTCATTGTCAGGGATGGAGAAACAAAGTTATTTTTCCCTGGGAGAACGACATAGTAAGTTTCTCTCTTTGATAGTGAACAAAGGTTGAATACATTATAAGGCTAATTTTTTTTATTTTTCACTTGGCGACTCCACAATTAACAAACTGACATTCAGACGAAGGAATACCAGACAAAACCTAGATGATAAGCAAACCACGCTTGTATCCGACCCTGAAAAAATTTTAAAACCAAGGGGATACCTCAAGCAGACATTTTCATCCACAAGTAAGGTTTACCAACCTAAACCCACACAGTCTAATGCTAAGGTTCCACTTGAACCGTTAACTCCGCAAGAAGTTTCCACCCAAATTTTCGGAGAAACATCGGCTGATAGAATTGAAGACAAAATCATAAACCCCAAATTGGCTTTATCCGAGATAAAGGCTGAAACCGATTCAACTACCTCCTTTACTAATAAAGGTAAAGAGCCCGTCTTGATACCTTCTTCGATTGATATTCCATCAGTTCCCGATGTAAATATTCCAACTTCTTGAAGTTTTGAAGAATATATATTTCACTCTGATTCGACTCCCATTGGTTCTCATGTTTATATATCTTGCAAGTCTGAAGAACCTAGCCTCGTCTCTCATTTCCCCCGTTTTCAGTTTTTCTGTCTCCTAATGGTCAGTTCCCAGAACCTTTTTAACCTCATCCCAAAGTACCCAAAAGGTCACTACACATCTTTGAAAACCCTCTTTATAATCTCTAAGTTTCATCCCCTAGATTACCAATGGTTGTTGTCGTAGGAGGCGTTGTCGGTGCAGGTGGTGGAGGAGGTGGAGAAGGACATGGCATTGGAGGAGGAGGAGGAGGTGGTCAAGGGCCACCACTGGCTCCTATAATATTCGCTAAAGTAGCTGCTAGATATGCTCCTTTGGTCCTCCCAGTCCCCCTCCATGATTTTCCCAAAAACTATATGAAAAACCTGCCAAATTTTACAGGAGAGGGAAACCTAACCGCTACCGAACACATAAATTTTTTTGATCAATTCACCGATATTCTTGGCCTTGAGCATGAGGATGTTTATTCATGGCTACTAGTTCAAAATTTCAAAGGATAGGTGAGAACCTGGTTCCAAGGACTATTGACAGGTTCAATAGGATCATATGACGAGTTAGAAAGTGCCTTTCTCAGACAATGGGGAGAGAGAAAAGATCACCTGTATTATTTAACCGAGTTTGGAGCTTTAAGAAAGAAAAATTCAGAAACAGTTCTTGAATTCACAAAAAGATTTAATAAATTATATAACAAGATCCCAGCTGAGGTTAAACCTTCCCAACCTACAGCAAAAGTATCTTCTGTCGGGGCTTTCGAGCCCGATTTTGATTTACTATTGAGGGAAATAATAGTTGTCGACCTCACTAGAATGCAAGATGATGTTGTAGAAATAGAATCAAATATGATGGCATCAGGAAAGTTAAAAACTAAATTTGAAATGGGAAATAAAGAGACTACACGATTCAGAGAACAAGCAGTACCCTCCGGATCTGGGAGGTCCTCAGAAGATAAGATGGATGATATGGAAAAAATAATTAAAGAATTATCAAACAAAATTTCGAAGATGGGACTAGATCAATCTAAAGCAGATCAGTTTGCTAGAAAAGATTTCAAGAGGAACCCTAACCCTCAAACACAACAAAGACAAATTAAAAATGAAGATCAAAAGATTCAGACCCCCTTTAAAAATGAAAATTTAAAGGAGGAGACGACATACAAGAATTTGAGGAGTTAGAGGAAGATATGAATAATCTTGGCGATGATTGTCAACAACCTCATTTGATGAGACAAGATTATGAAAGGTCTTTAAACGCAAAATACCGGTCTAATAATGATGATAGTGTAAATATCACATAAGATTATGCTTATCAAGGAATCGTCGATAATATAATGGTAGAGCTCCAATAGAAGTATAATCTAAGGCCTAGAGATAGAAATATCACAACTGCCCAACCGAAGAAAATCTTGTCGAGAGGTAAAGCAAATGAGGCAACTCAATCGAAAACTGAAACGAAGACTGCCAAAATAAAAGCAGCTGAAATGCATACTGCCAAGATAAAAGTACTCGACTCACAGACTACCAAAATAAAAGCAGCTGACTCACAGACTGCCAAAACAAAAACAGCTAAAACACAGAGTACCGAAACAAAAACAGTTGAAACGAAAGCAACACATACCAATAAATCAGAAAAAAGGGAGATAGAAATCCAAACCAGAGAAGCCAATAAGACATCGAGAAGTTTCAATCTAGAAAATGAGATTAATAAGATCAAGATCCCTGTACCTCTGGTTGAACTGGCAAAGAACCCTACATACAGAAAACAAATTGCCAAAATGATAAATTTTTCAGATATTGAAATTCAGGTCGACGTTATAAATTTAGAAGATGATAAACCAAATATAATTTTTGGTTTTCACTTTGAAGGTGCCAGAGATATTATTGCTCCTTTCTACATTACGCTAACTGTGCATGATCATCTGCTCCATAATTGCATGTTGGATTCTGGAGCCTCCCACAATGTGATGCCCAAAGCTATTATGGATAGACTTGGTCTCGAAATTACCAGACCACACAGAGATTTATATTCGTTTGATTCGAGAAAAGTCAAATGTATAGGTATGATTAAAGATTTAGTGGTTAATCTTGCGTAGATTCCTATAAAAAGTGTTCTGATGGAAGTGGTTGTTGTTGATATACCTCCAAAGTATGGCATGTTGTTATCCAGGTCTTGGGGTGCCAAACTTGGAGGATCCCTTCAACTTGACATGACATACGCTACAATCTCGATCTTCGACGGATAGTTCACCCACTTATACAAAGAAACAAGGTTGGCATATATAGTAAGTGATCTGTTGAATCCAAATAATTACCTTGTTTATGTCACAGATTAGGATTTAGGAAATTGTATTTTATCGATTGATGATGATATAGATGAATGTATAGAAAACAAAAATTGTACAGAAAAAGAAAAAATAGAAAAGACCGATAAAAATGCATATAGTACTAGAGTTTGGAAAATGTATTTCGATTATGCTTCCTCTTGTGAAGGAGCATGAGCTGGAGTGATTTTTGTGGCACCCAAAGATGAGTTTATTATCCCTTTCTCTTACAGGCTACAATGGGACATCGATTACAACAATAATGTATGCGAATATGAAGCCATGGTCTTAGGATTAGAGGTTTCCAGGAAGTTGAAAATTAAAAACTTGGAAGTCTATGGTGATGCGGAATTAATTGTGAAATAGATAAATCAGCAGTACCAGGCCAAACACCCGAGGTTGAGGTCTTACAGAAATTGTGCCTAGGATCTTATTGAAATTTTTTTCTCGTCAGTTAATGTTCACTACATCCCCATAACAGAAAATCAACGAGCAGACTCATTGGCCAAAGCAGCCTCAACGTTTGTACCTCCTATTGTTTTCAAACTGAAGTATCACATAGAAATGAGGCACAAACCCTCAATACCAAACAATATACAACACTGGCAGGTCTTCGAAGATGATGAACAAATCAGACAATTCCTAGAAATGGTGGACGACTTTGTTGAAACACATATTGACCAAGAAAATCAGAATGACCCTGCTTGGATCATGCAGGAAGTGGAAGATCCTCAGGAATTCCGAGATGAGATTGCTAATCACCACATGTTGATATTGAAAAATAATCAGATCCCTAAAGGTCTAATTCCTTTGGAGAGATTGTTTGATCATGATGACATTCCCTTAAAGTCTACTTTGCATCCTCAACCTGAAGAGGTTGAAGATTGTGATATAGGCACCAAGGAAACTCCTAGGCTGGTAAAAATATATAAATACCTTCCCCCTGAAATGAAAAGAAAATATGCAGAATTACTCAAGCAGTATAAGGACGTTTTTGCCTGGTCTTATGATGAATTAAGAACTTATGATACCACCGTAATCAAACATAAAATTGCCCTAAAGCAGGGTGTTAAACCATTCAGGCAAAAGCTTAGACAGATAAATCCCATACTACTGCCTGTGATAGAAAAGGAAGTAAAGAAGCTTCTGGATGCTAAGATCATTGTACCACTCAGGTCTTTCGAGTGGGTATCCAACCTGGTTCCAGTTAGAAAGAAAAGCGATGAAATCAGATTGTGTGTAGATTTCAGAAATTTAAACAAATCATCTCTCAAAGATAATTATCCATTACCTAAAATGGATCACGTATTGGAAAAAGTGGTCAGAGCAAATAGAATGTCTATGATTGATGTCTTTCCAAGCTACAATCAAATTGTAGTACATGAGGATGATAAAGAGAAAACCACGTTCACCACCCCATGGGGTACCTTTATGTATGATAAAATTCCTTTTGATTTGATGAATGTAAGAGCCACTTTCCAACGAGCTATGGACATCACCTTCGTCGGAAAAAGAGATAAGTTTGTTGTCATTTATCTTGATGATCTAACCATTTTTTCTAAATATGATGCAGAGGACCTAGTACACCTCAAGTAGACGTTTAAAAAATGTCGAAAATTTGGTTTGTCTTTGAATCCCAAGAAATCTCATTTTTCAATGCAAGAAGGTAAACTCTTGGGCCATATAGTATCTAGATACGGAATTAAAATCGACCCGAAAATAATTGAAGCTATAGATACTATAAATATTCCTAGGAATAGAAAGGGGATCCAATAATTTTTTAAGAATATTTATCCCGAACTTCGCTAAAATTGCAAAATTGATTACAAATATGCTCAAGAAAGACAACGAAGTCAAATGGACGATCGAAGCCAAAATTTCATTCGAACGCATCAAGAAGGTCATAGGTGAAGCACCAGTGCTGGTAAGCCTGGATTATCTGAAATAATTCTTGATTTTCTCATTCGCATCTGAACACACAATTGCAGCAGTACTTTTATAGAAGAATGAAGAAGGATTCGAACAACCAATAACATTCTTCAGTAAAATCCTTAGAGACGCAGAGTTGAGGTATGATATACTAGAAAAGCATGCATATGCAATGGTGAAGGCCCTAAAGGATTTCAAGACCTATGTACTACATTCTAAGATAATTGCATATGTATTCATCAGTTCCGTTAAAGATATATTGGTTCAACTTGATAGTGAAGGAAGGAGGGGCTGATGGCTTGCTAAGATTCAAGAATTTGATTTGGAAGTGAAACCGACAAAGCTCCTCAAAGCACGAGGTTTGGCTAAGATACTAGTCGAATCTAATTTCAGAGTGCTTGGAATAAGCCATCTGCAAGCCTCTGAAGAAATTCCAGATATAGAAGAATTTGACGATCAAATACCTACAACTCAAATCCAGGAGAAGTTCTCTTCTTCAGCTTGGTATAAAGACATAGTCTCTTACCTTCTAACTCTGCAATTCCCAGGCGATATGACTCCTTCCAAATCTAGAACATTGAAGTTGCACGCAGTGAAATATTGTATCATGGATAGCCAATTGTATTGGAAGGATCCTCTGGGATTTTTACTAAGCTGTTTAGTAGAATCTGAAATGGAGAGAGTCATAAATGAATTCCATGAAGGAGTGTGTGGAGGATATCACGCATGGAGATAAATGGCCTATAAAATCCTAAGAGAAAGATATTATTGGCCTAAATTATTCACTCACATGAATGTTAAAGTCAGATCCTGTAACCCCTGCCAACTATTTTTCAAGCAAGCGGAAGCTTCTCGCGTTACCTTTGGTCCTAGTTAAAACATAAGCCATGTTTCAACAATGGGGGCTAGATTTTATCGGTGAAATCAATCCACACTCTAGCATGCAACACAAATCAATCCTGACCGCTACAGATTATTTAACCAAATGGGTAGAAGCGATTCCGACCAGAAACACTACAGATTCGGTGGTGATAAATTTCTTGGAGGAAAACATTTTATCTAGATTTGGTTGTCCTCGGAAGATAGTTATAGATAATGCCCAGGCATTTAAATATATGGCAATGGTTATTTTTTGCCAAAAGTACAATATTGTACTGGACCATTCCACAGTGTACTATCCTCAAGGAAATGGATTAGCTGAATCATCAAATAAAAGTTTGATCACCATAATTAAGAAAGTTTTGAACGAAAATAAGAAAGCCTGGCTACATTTGAAATATGCTTTGTGGGCAAATTGGATAGGCACCAAGAAATCGATCAGGATGTCCCCTTTTCAAATGGTGTATGGGACTGACATGGTACTACCCATAAACCTGGATCTTCTTGTAATGAAAATCTGGCAAGACAAAAAGGAAGAGCCGAATCATGTCACCAGAAGAATAAATCAAATAATTGAAGTCCAGCAAAATAGGGCTGAAATGGATGAAAAACTTTAGAAGTATCAGGATAACATGAAAGCCCTATTTGACCAAAAATACAAAGATAGGGAATTCCTCCCTGGTGACCTGGTTTTAAAGTGGGATGCTAGGAAGGAAGATTCAGGAAAACACGGCAAATTCGACCATATCTAGTGTGGACCTTTCAAAATCACAGCTTCTGAAGGGAAGAATTCATTTTTGTTAGAAAATCTGGATGGTAAAATCCTTAACGCCCCTATCAATGGGTGTTACCTGAAGCATTTTATGCAATAATCGGTTTCCAAAACTCTCGTTGTACATACCAGTTTGATTTCATTGTTTTTTTATTCACAATTTTTCATTTTTTCAGTAAGTTTTACTTTCACTGTAAATAAAACCAGGTTAGTTGATTTCATAAATTTTCTAAGGAATACCACTTAATATGACAAAGATCTCATATGTACAAAAATTGTCACCTAATCTATAACCAATGGAATAAAAAATTGTGTTTTAATTATCAAGAGTTTTCTCTGGATAAAATAAAAATAAAATAAAACATATAATAAAAAAATAAGCAATAAGAAGACCTTACAGAAAAAGTTTCAAGAATTGAGTAAAAAGTTTGCATAAGAGTGACCGTGCTTACAATAGAACATTTGAACCTTCATTATGTTCCCCTGCTCATTCTCAAGTTGTATTTTCACATGATTCTTGATATCATCCCATGGTCTTCAAAGAGAAAAAAGGGTCTCACCTTAACTTTGAAAACTCATAAACGAATCTTCAAAATGAGAATAGGTAAAAATTCTTATAATTCCTCTAACTTTAACTGAACAAAAAGTATGTCTAGGCTAATCCTAACTATCTTAGCCCTTCTAAAATGCTCAAATTGATTAGCTTCACTCAAGGAAAGTCCCTGGAAAATAAAAACTCTCCGTGAAAACGTCCCTGTAGGCGAAGGTGTTTTGAAGGTTAGAGGAGGATTAGTCCAGAGTAATCAAAGTGAGTTGACAGACCTCTGTTGCTAAATTATAAACAAATACCATCCCTGGTATATTGTATACAAATTGATTTCCCCCACTTCATGTTTAAACAATATATATATA
>ML785289.1:126927-196928 GCA_009831015.1 Picea engelmannii | reverse complement strand
ATATATAAGACAGATGGTGAAAGGAAATTCATAAAATGATTGCCCTCATCTCAGCATTTAAATGCAAAATTACTAATTGAAGTGGTGAAAGGAAATTCAATGTGGGAAATTAGATAACTTCACCGGGGTACTAAACAGGCTCGCTGGCAATGAAGCAATGTCTATGATATCTGCAAGGCTGTTATACATAATTATATTGTACTATGGTAACTAGTTCTCTTTTCGACTAGATCTACATTCTAAGCTAACACGGGACCCCTTGACTAAAAACTCTGAAATTACTTTACCTTGATGCGAACAAAATCAAACAGAGCCTGGTAGAACGATTAAGGTTGTTTTGATTATCTTAAGAAAATCTGAAAATGGTTTTAAGAAAAGGAAGCCATTGATAAGCCTAAATTCCAGATCAGTGAATGATTAAGTTTTGAAGGTGTTCAGAAATAAGGATGAAATCCTAAGTCCTTCTGTGTGTCCTCTTTCAGATGTGTTTCACAAAAATGCAATAATGACTCCATTTACCAAATAAAAGCACTTGGTCTACTGTTCTTGGACGTCTCGCAGGGAGACGTGATCCCTAGATGGAGCTTATGTTGGAAGACATATTTTTCTAAACTTTAGACTTTAATAAATTTCTTTTTTGCTTAAATAAGGACAACGCGCGTTTGAATCTCACCGTTGATAAAGTTTTCCGTATGATCGAATGATCTTAAAACTTTCAGATTTGTGGAGCCGCCAAATGATTAATGAGTTGAATCGTTGAAAAATACTTCGGAGTTTCGTGTTTTGGATATTTCGTTATGTCTTAACTTTCAAAATCCCAATACCCGAAAATGAACGGTAAAATGTTGAAACACTAAATATTGATTAATTAAATCAAACTAAGTCAAAGAAATTAATCTTTTCGCGTTTCGGGAATCAGGGGTTTTACATTCATCACATCTAAAAAACCCTGAAACCCAATTTCTTGAAAGCGTTGATTTTTAAACATGATTAATTAACTTCTTAAAAGGAAATTAACAACCTAAATTAATATTTTGCGCATTCGCTTTCGGGATATTTCAATTTTGTTCCATCCAAAACTCCCGATCGTGAATCGTCGATATTTAGTAACATTTATTATGGATCAACAGAAATTATTTCCAGCGTAGAGTGTGCATCACCAGATGTACTTTCCTCATTAAAACGATTAAATTCATCATTCGTAAAAGCATGCTCCAATTAATGCGAGTTGGGCGTAAATAAAGATGTTCTATTTTGAATTTCATTTTTACCTTCAGCAAAGTAGTGAGTTTTATCCAAGGAAAGCTTACGCATTCTCCCTTGTAACAGGTATCCACATTCTATTTCTAACATCATGGCACCCAGGAAAATATCGAAGAAGAATGAGGATGCCAGTGAAGGTTCGAATCCAAACGTAGATGTTTTGTCTGATACTATGCCACATGTTGTAGATTCAATTAGGTCCTGGACGTTGATCTTTGAAATCTTGGAGAACAAAGTTATAAATTGCCCAGACGATTCTAGAGATGAAAAGAACGACACTCGCGAAACCAAACTCAAAATTATAGCAGAGTCTGAGCTTCATAAAATAGCTACGCAGTTGAAGCTCATGCCATATAATGACATGATAAGCTGGGGTCTGGAAAACACCGATGTGCAGACCAGGAGAATCATCAATCACCAAAAGTTCGATGTTGGCTCTTTTAGGCCGGAACACTTCCAAGTAATGTACAAGCTATCCCCTGATCCAAAATATATTTATAATGCTCTATTCATAATGGAGTTTCAACAAAAAGAATGTGTGCAATTTGACCGAAGCTACCCAGATATAGTTAAAACCTGGTGGGGAATTGCAGCGAAATTCAGAGCTGACTCCCATGGTTTTTATTCCACTGCATCATTAAATGAGTATATGATCTATGTAGACATGATGCTGTGTAGAATATTTGGAAAGAAAAGCACTACTCAATTCTCGATGGAATGGGTATCAATCATGCATGAGGTAGTCGAGGGTTTCACTTTCAACTGGGCTAAGATGTTGTCCGATAACCTAGCCAAGGAAATTACTGAGTATCAAATGGCAAAGTCAAAAGGTCAACCTGCCCCTTTTTATATGTCTTTGTATGTCATGGATTCCATCTGTTTCATGACTACATTTCCATTGATGAATTGGAGCTGGAACCCAACCAGTTCAAAACCTATCCATTTTTATCATTCCAAACTATGGGAGGAAAAGGCCAAAGATTTATTTTATGAAATCTTCCATAATGTAGTGATCCTCCTTCATCAAACACTATATGGTAATCCACCTCCTCAGATTTTAGATCTAATTATGAGAAACCTTAAACAAGTTGCAGATTGGTTCATTGAAGAAAATGTCTCCTATATTAGGGTTTTTGGATGCTCGGTTTCCCCTCATGCTCTCCCAAAGTTTCTACCCGATCGACTAGTGTGCAGAGAGGTGGCTTACCAGACGATAATAGGAGGTATTGGCAAAGAGCTAAAAGAAGCTCAGAAGAATTTTTTTTTAGCCTTTCCTCTACAAGTTGGAAGGTTTTCCTTGTTGAATTTTGGCCATTCCAAAGTAGAGGTTGCAGCTTTAGAAGATGTCAAACTGGTCGACATTGAATTCAAAAGACATGATCCATACCAGATTGTGGAGAATCACCTAACTCAATGCAATATGAAAATATATATGCATGAAGAATCCCCATATGATGATATATTTAGGGGAATCAAATCTTATGAGGAGGTACAAGGCAGAGTTCAGACGTTATCCCTTAACCAATAGGTCAATTTCTTCACTTTCTAAAGGCATAGACGGAGTAGTTTGACCAAGATACTACAAGGAGAATTGATAACCACCCCTTCAGTGCAGGGATCCATACCTCCAGGTTTTGAACTGGAGTCTTCCGTTAAATGAACTACCGAGGAAATTCCAAAGAATCTTGAAGTGTCTACATAAGAATTAGAAGCCTCGTGGGCAGGATATATAGGGCCGAGGACAAAGATTCAATCTGAAACACTTATGAAACAAAAAAAAATGGTACCTTCTTCATCACCAGTCACCCCTAATGATACCTCACAAACAGCAGAAGGAAAGCAGTTCACAAAGATAGGCAGTCCTATTTCAGTACTAACCCCTCTGCAGTCAAGTTTTGAAACTCCTGGTTCTGAAGTTATTTTTGCAAGCGATCTTACCCCGATCCCGCTTGAAGAGATTCCCCCTTTGAAATTTTTATTTAGCATGAAAAGGAGGGCCATAGTCAGAAGAGAATCGCAGTAGAAAGAAGGGGTAGTAACCAAAAGGAAAAGGATGATATTTGAGGGACAGAGCTTGGAGGATTTAGAGCTCACCAAGGAAATGGATGGTTCATTAGGCGCCTTCGCTACGGCCAATCTATGGTCAGTCAAAAATATGGTAGAATAATTGAAACAAAGAAATGTATTGATAAGCCAATTACAGAATTAGATAATGACTGTAGAAAAGAAGGTCAGAAGCGAAGTCAACAAAGATCTCAAGAAAGCTAGATCCAGCGATAAAAAAAAGATTCAACAGCTAAAATCCAGTCTTGATGAGATGCACAAAAGTATTCAGGAAAGTGAAGGGCGGGCCATTCAGCAAGGTGAACTGGTGAAGCAATTACAGGCCAAGGTGAAGTTGACTGAGGACATGGCTATAGATATAACCATTTTCCAAGAACAGCTAGTGAAGGTATGCAAAAAACTGGAGTTAACACAACGAAGCCTTTTTAACAAGGTGGAAATTATCCAAAATCATTTTCGGATGGTGAAAAAATCATTGGATAATATTTGTTTCAGAGAAAGAAAGGCTACAACAGCTCGGGTCAATTTTCAAGAGGTGGTCGTGTCATTAGCCAGAGAAGAAATGATTGTAGTTCCCAGGTTGTTTGTTTCAAAACAGGTCAGAGGGGATGTACTATTGAAGACCTGGGAGGCCAACATAGCCGAAATAAATAGAACGGATAAAGAGATCAAAGAGGCTTATGAAGAGGCTTTCCACTCACTAAATAAAGAGACTTTAGGCCTCGGAAAAGATGATATTTATAAAGTGACGGGACAAGTTGACGTAGTAAAACATCAACTTGATATCAAAACAAGCTTAGAAGAAGCTGAGGCTGAAATCTCGCAGCTAAAACAGGTCGACATCACTCAGATAGATACATGGTTGGTGAAACCTAATGTGCAGCTACAGTCGATGACTTTAGAAAACAAAAGAATGGAAGATAGATTGCCACTATTATAAAGAAAATTGTATATTTTTTAGGCTAAGGATGTGACAAAACCCTCCAGGCTAATAGCACAATTTGTAAGCAGGTGTGTCGAATGTATTGGACAAGGAAAGAGTAGTAACTCAAAGAACCAATGAGGTAACCTGTGCATATCTTCTGTACAGTTCATGATTAGAGATTATATGTGTCCAATATGGAAAACAAGGAAGGAAAATGCCTATGCCATCACGAGAAAGAGATAGAGGAGGACTAAACAAAGTGTTCCACCTTTCTCATTTTGTAACTGTTACTTTTTAGAAATAAGGGGATTCCAAAAACTTAGGGTTGTGAATCTTTGTATAAATGCATATTCGAAATAATGAACAAGGGCTACTTCTTGCGGGTTGTAATTGAGAAAACTCTCCTCATTGAGAATTAATACAAGTGCAGACCAAAGATTCCACATTTCGTCCAGTTTGAGTTATGTGTTCTTCTGTCTTTCCACATTCCAACACCTTTTTATATATTTCCTTGATGAATGCTTAATCGCAATTTAGTACAACATCTATTGTGATTACATTTCATTTAGTTATCTGATAGCAAACAGTTTCTCCTCTGTATTTACTATTATTAGATACAAGACCTATGAGTTAATTATATTGCTACATTTTATGCTTCATTTAAGCTTACATTATCTATTTTCTTCTTCTGTAACAAAGTAAGATTCTTTTTTGATTGATTCCTTGCTTTGTCTAACAGCTTTTTGTTTTTCCCTCATTACATTCAATATTTTTAAATTTTAACTCAGACACGAAAAATGACCTCTGAGTTGTTATACTATTAATTCAATTTAAGGAGTTTTTCTCACATAACTGAGGTAGAAAAAACAAACATTAAAACTCTCCTTATTTCTTGATGCCTGACATTATGCTTTGAGCCTTAAGTATAAACTCAAGAAGAACAGAGAGGAATCAATTAATGAAGGAAGGAATGGTGATTGGATAATCAACCACCACCATGAATGGAAGCATGGTCTGACTCAAGAATGTCATCCCAAAGTACTGCGAGGTCTGGCAGACCAATCTAACCCAAGTTTCCTTCTGATAGAAGGAACATGATAGGTCGAGGACCATACTGGGAAAATATATACAAAAAATAGAGACAAGGAGAAGACACGGGTGACGAGAGAAGACACACAGGGGAAGAGGTACACATGTGAGGCTCTGCAAAGAGCAAGAGACACACCAGACAAGAACACATGCACAGAGGGGAACACACGACCTAGACATGCAGAAGAAAAGAGGAAGATTGGGAGCTCGATGTTGGGGAAGCATCTGATAAAACTCGCAGGGATGTTGTGATAGAGAGAAGGTCTCTGAGAAATGGCATAGTTCCCTAGTGATATCATGGCTCAGCACGGGGGTGGCCAGAGTGCTAAGAACGAATTCCTATGAGCCTATGGTTGGGTGGAAAGGCGAACACCCACAGTCAGTTAGTTGGCTACAATCTAAAATAGATAAGTATTCTCATACCCCATATATTTGAGTTGTAAGTGTAAACTAAAGTTGGATATCTTGTGAATGTTTCAGGGTTGTGCATGTTGCTTGATGGTTATACTATGTTCCCTTATCTTTTGCTTGATTGTGTATTTAAGCAAGTAATGAACTATATGGTATGTATGCGTAAATGTTCAAGCCCTGTAGTGTCTCAAGTTTAAGAAAATGAATTGTGAGTTCATCAACCTTGGGCTTAGTTTCTTGTATGTATGTGTTGACGGGCATATGTGACACACCCATCAATTGGAAGGGAGAGTCTAGTCCGAGGTTTTCTAAATAACCCAATCCATTTGAGGTAACCCACCCTGACGGGTTTAACGAATCTGTTAGTTGATAAAGGGGTCTAATCTAAACTATGAAAATAAAATAACTAACTATTCATTAACAAAGATATACTATATACGTTCACTATTCTCACTTTTATATACAAAATATACAAATAAGCAGGTGCAAGATTTACGAGAAACCTTGTAAACTAAGGTTGTACAAGAGAACCAAATCTCAAGAAAAATTAAATAGATCTAGAACATGTTACTAATCTAATTTTAACCTTGAAACTAAAAAAGGAAAATAAATGAATGTAAATAATAATGTTTTAAATTAAATAAACAATGTATTTAAGCTTAAATGTTAATTCACATTCACAAAATATAAATCAAAACAAAAAGAAAATCATTAACCTATAATTGGCCAGTATTTAAAGAAAAATTGTGGTTGTGTCTTCCTGTGTCAATCTGCTCCTGCAACATGCTTGTTAAGATAAATCTATAACATACATTGGTATAATTCTAAGATTATGGAAATGCTAAGAGAAATTCACTTCACTTTTACAATTTAGATCTCATTCATAATACAGGAAGAACAACTTTAGTATTGTTAATATCAAGTGAGGATATAAATGGCCATTTACAAAAAGAAATAATTTTCTATTGGGAAAATAGATCTGTGTAGACTCAAAGTATATGAAGAAATTCAATACATTTCAAGATTTTCATCAAAATGATAGAACCACCTGAAACTGTACAATTTGGAATCATGGACTATTAAATGATTGAAAGAATTAATGTATAGATGATAATAATGAGCCATTCATTGATCAAATAGACTAAAGCTAATTTTAATCATATCATAATCAATTACTTTGAAGAATATGAACCATAATATCAAAATATTATAATGAAAACATAATTTTTTAACTTACAGGATGAAAGCCTTAGTTAAAGCATGATTATATATTCTCCAATAAAATATTTAGTAGTCCATCTCCCAAAATTTTCACCATCCATTACTCCACCATCGCACCCCAAAGCCTATCTTCAACCCTAATATTTATACAAGAAAAATCAATGGGGCAAATCTAAACCAATTTCCCCAAAAATGGTTTGTCAAATCCTCGTTAATCTCCAAGAGATTGTCCTTAATACATTATTGGATGAATATCTGATCACACAGGGTTTATTTTGCATGGAACCATCTAAAGATATCTTGATATGATCTGTTTGCTAATTGGTTTATCAGTCTGGACGTCGTTGGGCAATAGTTGAAACAAAAACGTACCCTTGAAAGAACCACATATATCTCCCAAACCATGCACATTTTGGAGAAAATCCTCAAAAGTAGCATATTTGGGGATGTTGTGAACAAAACCCATGTTTTCTTTTTTATAGATGCTTCTTCATTTGGCCAAAAATTGCATCCAAAAATAGTTTCTCAGTTATGATCACGCCCAAGCCATCCAGACTGTTGGTAATGGTCAGTAGGTTTCTAGAATCTTTTTGCATGCATTTGGCTATAAGAATCATGTCACATTCTCACTCCATGTCAAAGAATCGACGCCTGAAATTCATAAAATCAAAATAAATAAATAAACTCAAATATTTTAAGAGTAGTTATGATTATGTAGCTACTAAAAAAAAAACTAAAGAAAACTACAAACAATTTATAAAATAAATTAAAACTAAATCTAAAATAAAAACATTTCAATTATAATTCAATTAAAGAAAACATTCCAACAATCAATTTTAGGCTATGTTATGAAATGTGATAGAGATGGTATGATGACTAATTCGAAACACGATGACCAAGAATAGTCGTTCCACATTGTTGTTCCCATTATCAAATTCTTAAAACATAGGTCATGCTAATGCCTTTTAAATTTCAATAGCCTTAAGCTTGCAGGTACCATTAAGAACCATGCATTGGAAATATATGTTGATACCTCACCAAGATGGAACGTAATCGTACCATGATCCATACGTGGCAATTGAAAGTTGTGTATTGATTAGCAATTTTACCTTTTCATTAATTCAACTCTAGACTATGAAAATAACTTTAAAAATAGGACAGACCCAAGACAACCAATAAAAGAAGAATAATTGACGACATAAACATTAATCCCACAATAATTTACAAAGGAATAACATATAGTTTGAGAGATAAAAGAAATGAATGCTAAGTTTTGTGATGGTAACCCTTTTTTAGATCAAAGAATTTTGTATGATACCTTTGAACAAATGAAGCTTATCAAGTGATAGATTTGAAATCATGAAATGTTTTCTTTATAATATTTAGAAAATGTTGACCAATAAGATCTTGCATTAAAAAATCAAAAGAAACAACACTCATGTTTTGGCTTTATAATAACATAACTCTTTTAATGAATGTCTCATACTATGGTGAATGTCTTAAGTCTCTGTCAAAGTAAGCCAAGGTCTAGGACTATTCAAAAAAGTTGATTCTAATGGGGGGCCTTTAAATTTTGTAAAAATTTAGGGGGAGTTGTTGGGGCCCAATAGTATGTCAACATTCCTAGTTTTTTTGAGTCTCCTGTGGGAAGGAGTCTGTTAAGCTCAAATTCGAGCATGGCGACAGCCGTTAGAAATCTCGTGGCGAGCAGAATTCAATGGAGATGGCAGAACTAAGATTTGAGATGGATCAACAAAACAAAATTATGATGCCCCATCCCTAGAAAGGGTACTTAGGGGTCGAGTGTGTTACAAATTGGTATCAAATCATATCAAAAACACTTGGCCTACTTGGGTTCATGAAAGAATCAAGCGAGTTTCCTTCTCAGAAAATTTTAAGGGAGAGGGCACCCTGCCCTACCCTATCTAGCAGAGCATGATTCAGACATCGGCCTAGATAGGCTAGAGAACAATCGTAAGACTAGTTTAATAAGGAAAAGAGGAGCATGTTGAAAGGTAATTATACCTTTGGGAGATTGTTTATTATGTTCATTGACTCCTTGAGGAGAAGGACTGTCGATTGGAACTCTTTTGTTTTTTTCAAATTTTTATAGCATAAATCTTAGTGTGATGACAACAACAGAAGGATTAGAATTGTTGACTTGTTGGATTAATAGATGTCCCTACAGAAGTAGGAATGTGCTAATAAGCACTTAGGATAAGACTTGAACATGAATGGTTGGTAATGGAAGGGTCTTGTCAAGGGCAGCTTAAGCTCGAAGATTGGATAAACTGGTGTGTGTAATACTACCTCTAAGCATGGGTAGTTGGAGCATCTGACATTTATGATGGTATTTTGTATAAAATACTAAACCATGTGTATATAACTCATCATGACCAAGAGGATTGATGAAACAATGTAGGGTCAATTTACTTGACCTATAATGGTTGAAAACTATAGCAAGGATAATCTATTTAAGTGAGATAAAGAGGAGTTGAGACTACTTCTAATTCACATAAAGGGAAAAAGTGAAATGGGTATATAAGCCAAATTATGAGCTTGTCGTTGAACGAAATGTGTATTGGCACGAGTACTTGTCTAGGCATGAAAATGAAAGATGAGAACATGTTGTGATGCATATGATGACGGTTTCCGGAATATAACATGCCAATAGACTTAGTTAAACCTATGGTTAGTGGTAGTGTAAGACCTGATGTTGGTCTGTATTGGTCAATAATGACCTGATAATAGTAGGGGAGTTAACAACTTGAATGAAAATGGTTGTTGGGGTAACCCACTAAGCAAGTAAAAAGGATTTTCTTGATTGAAAGGGTCTGTTGACCAAGACCATTTGGAAGCGAAATTGGCTTATTTTGTTACCTTAGGCATGGTTATAATTTCTTAGATTGTATTTATAAGTTGGGTAATATTCTATGGAGGTTGAGGCAAGAGTGTTCTCTTGCTAGTTGTTATCGTATATAAAGGAAACATAGTTATGACTATGTCTGATTCAACTTCCATGTGGATATCATGTGAATGACTGCAAGCTCCCAAATGAGAGGGAAGATTGAGTATCTCTATGGAACTTGTCCTGAGAATGGCAGTAAGATCCTTGGCAGAAGGATTTGGAAGTCTAATATGTCCATGTGCATGTATGGCATGGAAAGGGTGCAAGCAATGAGCTTTCATGATTTATGTTTGGGCTAGGTGTGTATAGGCTTGAGTGCATGGATTTAATGCATTATGAAGCTTCTTGATACGAAGCCTGATATTAATACCAACTAGGTATGAATGATACTAAATGTGCAATTGATGCACATGTATGATGTAAGAATATATGTATACTACAGACACAATATGGTTTCCTTGATGAGTGATATGTAAGGAAATAATTACACTTGCCAATATTGAATGAATACCATGGATGCATGGTCGACTCTATTATGAGGAGTCATGAAAGATTGGTTTTGAATGATAGCTTGAGGGGAATGTGTTCCATTCCATCAGGAAAGGCTAGTATAAACAAATGAAAGAGTAAATGAGCAAGGATGCTCTGTTGTCATGAAAAAAGGAAACATGATTAATCCTTTGAGGACTGCATGAGAACAATTGTGAATAATCATAATTTAAATTATTTATGATTATGCATGTGGTTAAGTGCATCATGGATGTAAATTAGAAAAACAAGTCATATGTGTGGACAAATAATCTAGATTCATAACAAAGATGCATGTTTCTATTCCTTATGGAATATTTGGTAAACAATCGAAGCTAACTCAAGGTTGAGGCCATCATAGATAGAGAAGGATATGCAATAAGGAAGTTGCATGTTGAAGGAGTTCCATCTGGAAGAATTGTGTGAAGACTCTGTCAGGAGAATGGAGTCACCACCTTAATGAATGTTGAGAATTGAGCAGTGGGCTACAAGCGTATTTATATAAGAATCTTGGATTACATTCTAAAACAAAATATATGAGTGGAAAACTAACCCACGAGTATAGAACATTCTGATAACTGAATGGTAATGTGCAGTGTGCAAAGTGTCATGGCTAATTATGAACAAAAGGTTTGCTATTAAAGCATGTTGTGGTATTCTAAGAGTTAGGGCAAGCCTAACCGAGGCTACTCAAGGAAAAGAGCAGGAAGATAACAATAAGAAGTAGATTGCATAAGCAAGGAAGGAGAAAAGGAGGAACACTTTTTTCACCCTAAGAACTTTGGATTGTTTAACAAAGTCATAGGCTTAAAGAACAGATGTGAAAACAAGTACAGGTGGAGAAAGGAGAATAAGTAAGTAAGTAAGTTTGAATGAATAGGCTTGGTTGAAAAATCCATATTAAACAAAGGCAGTGAGGACTTGGAAAATAACCCAGTTGGAATGAAGGTCCAAGGCTGTGTAGATGGAGTTGGGGAAAAGGGAAGAGCCTTAACTCCTTTCTTATTGTATATTATGTTTTTCTCTGAGATGAGAAAGATGGTATGTTAATGAAAGTAAATGTTTTGAATCCATAATGATGATGGTTGTATGATTGATGAAATAGTTGAGAATTTATTGTGTTGCACTCATGGAAGCCTTAAGGATAATGTGATGAGGTGCATAGAGATATGCTAGGACATATCTGAAAACTATTTTATTTATTTAAAAGCTATGATACTTGCATTTTTATTTTACATGATGACAAACATATTTATGACGTATGTCATGTGTAAAAAGAAATTTGAATTGTTAAGGAAGACAGTGTTCAATGATGAACAACCTCAAGCAAATGATGACTATGAGAAGGTGGTTGTCAAAAGATTGTTGAAGGGGCTTTAAAAGTCCCCATAAAGCACCATTAATGAGGTAATATCAGAAAGGGTGCTAGCAGCCAGAATATGTATAAAAATTTCCATACCTATGTGGCATAAGGTATGAATGAATTTGGCAAGAATCCCTTCTAAAAATATTCCATTATCCTAAAGATATGCAAATAATTGTGAGTGGTTGTTGTATGCTATTGCTACCCAAGCGGGGTAAGATTCAGGATAGAAGAATCTGAAAAATAGAGAGAGGAAGTCTATGCCAATCAAGGATGAGTTATAATCCTTGCAAGAAAATGCAAGAGTAAAGAGTACCATGGGTACAATGACCAATCTATGGATATTGGGGAATAAAGGTGCTCATAGTTAGCACATTACATTGAATTGGTTCGAGGAAATGCAGGTTTGCATAAAGGGCAGACAACAAATTTTCCATTGAGGAAGGAGGGCCTTCCAATACTTTACTTACATTGTATAGGTGTTAAAGAAAAGAGAAAATTGGGTGGCCATGAGTGTTGGCACCCTGGTTACTAATGAAGGAAGAATTCTTGGGTGCATTCAAGAGAAACATTTAGTTTCATGTGCATTGATTTGGGATCGTGATCATCCTGTAGCAGGGAGCATAGTACTGCTATAAGAGTGAATGAGAAGGAATAAGACATATGGTGAAGAGGTTGGTTAAAATCCAACACACCATAGCAGAGTGCTTGTCACCAAGTGTGGCAGCTTGAAAATCGATGCAAGGGTGCATTGGGTATGACTATGGCCATGAATATTGGCACATTGATTAAAGTCATTTAATATTTGAATTGCATTTGAAAATTTTAGTATATTGAAAGGATGCTTACATAAATAATAATACTTCCCTTCTTATTTGTACCCTTGAATAGATGAAAATGACTTGGACTGTTAGTATGCATCGTTTGAAAATATAATGTTCATGAAAACTAACAATTTTCTTAGCTAAGGAATGTTGAAGTTGCTGGAGGAAAAAGGGTCTTGGATATGGCAGTGTTGTAAGCCCAAAAGGAAGACCAATTGCATGTGTGAGCTAAACTGCTATGGGAAGGAAAGTCCCATACTTGTGAATCTGGTTCCTGTGCGGAACAGATCTGAAAATAAATGGGGAATGTGGAAATATGTGGGTAACAAATTTGCAAGAAATTTATGAATTTGAAATTGATGATAATTTCTCATAATTTTGTGATACAGGTGAGATGAAAAATATCTATCTAGGTAGGACAGATGAAGGTTTTCAAGCTGGAAAGTGTGAAATATTCTACTATTGAGACATGAGAACCCCGTGGTAAACCATGATCACCTAGAATATGTTGTGTTGTGGCAACACATGTTGGAGGGATGCCTCGGCAGAGAAAGTATGAGGGACACCTCGACTATGAGGCTCAATGAAGTCTCTGAAATTCTTCTTTTGCGAGAAATCCTTGGGAAGGAAAGATGAATCGCCCGAGGAACTGTATAGCAGAGAAGGGGATGCCTAAGCCTGGGCCTGGAAGGTGAGTGACCAAAAGGAAGAGGAGACTTTGATAATTCTTATAAAATATTGATTGGGATCATGCACACAATGGGTATGTCTAAAAAAATGAGTGAGCCAAGAAAAACAAGACAACCATGTGGATACGAATCCACGAATTGCATAGATGAGTATTGTGCTAAGTTATGAAATTTTCTTGAATTTTATGCAACAGTAAAATGTTTACGCATGAAAGATGTGATTAATATGCTTGTTGTCAAAGATTATTAAAGATAGGTGACGAAGTCCAAGATTCTGAAAAGGACCTAACCAAGAAAGAGGGTCAAGACTTCTGAAGCAACTGGATGAGAAAGGCATGACAAGTGTTACTGGAAAAGAACATCGAGGATGGTGTTCCTTTTTAAGGGGGAGGGGATTGTAATACCCTTGTTTCCCCCAACTTGTAATTAATCATTAATCATGATCACCGTGCTATGGCATGGGAACAATGTAAATGTATTATTTATATTGCCAATGAACGACTGTGGGGATAAAGCCTTGAAGTACTGGCCATGATATCACTAGAGGAAAGAATGAGGAAACTGTGGAGAGGGTTTATTAGTTCAAATGACCTAAATTCCCTTTGTTGAGATAATAAGCCTCATCTGGATCCCAAGGAGAGGAATTAGTTAATGAAGGAAGGATTGGTGGTTGGATAATCAACCACCCCCATGAATGGAAGCATGTTTTGACTGAAGAATGTCAGCCCGAAGTACCGCAGGTTCTGGCAGACCAGGTTGACCCGAGTTTCCTTCTGATGGAAGGAACAATAGGTCGAGGACCATCCTGGGAAAATATATACCAAAAATAGAGACAAGGAGAAGACACAGGGGATGAGAGAAGACACACGAGGGAAGAGGTGCGTGTGTGAGGCTCTGTAGAGAGAAGGAGAGACACCAGAAAAGAACACATGCATAGAGGGGAACATGCGACCCAGACATGCAGAAGAAAAGAGGAAGGTTGCGAGCTTGATGTTGGGGAAGCATTTGATAAACCTCGTAGGGATGTTGTGACAGAGAGACGGTCTCTGATAAATGGCATAGTTACCTAGTGATATCATGGCTCGGAACATGGGTGGCTAGAGTGCTAAGAATGAATGCCTCTAAGCCTATGGTTGGGTGGAAAGGAGAACACACATAGTCAGTTAGTTGGCTATAATCTGAAATAGATAAGTATTCTCATACCCTATATATTTGAGTTGTAACTATAAAATAAAGTTGGATATCCCGTGAATGTTTCAGGGATGTCCATGTTGCTTGATGGTTAGACTATTTTCCCTTATATTTTGCTTGATTGTGTATTTAAGAAAGTAAGGAACTATATGGTTTGTATGTGTAAATGCTTGAGCCCTATAGTGGCTCAGGTTTAAGCAAAGAAATTGTAAGTTCGTCGACCTTGGCCTTAGTTTCCTGCATGTATGTCAACATTCCCAGTTGTTTTGAGACTCCTAGAGGGAGAAGGAGTCTGTTAAGCTTAGTAGAAAGAGTGCAAAGCACATACCAACACCTAAGTCTTTCAGAACTGATGAAGCTCAAGAAGGATAGTGAGATTTAAGTCTCTAAAGGAAAGATCCTTTTGTTTGGAACATGAGCGAACAAGATCCGTTCGAGAGGATCCAAGGCCTGTCACGATCGTTGGAGTTGGAGAAGGAGTGTAGGTGTTAACCCCTCGAATCCTTCAGTCTTCATGAGTTTGGATAAATTTTGTATTTGTAGCAAGGGAGACGGATCCCCCGAAGTCCTGGAGCCCAAAGTTAATCTGGGTCATAGATTTGAGGATGATCGGGAACTATTCCAACCGTCAGATATACAATATAGTTAGTCTGACATTGACCATTTCGGGAGTTCAGAGGATTTGGGGTGTAGTATTGAAGAGGGACATTCAAAGTAGAATGTCGAATGTCAAATGCTCAAGTGCCAAACGTCAATCATCGAATGGTCGAGGCCACATGGAGAGATTTTGGGAATTCAGGGAGTATGCAAGCATTAAGGAAAAAGGGGGGTGATGTGGACCCACGATCAATGCACCACGTGTCACCTAGATTTGGGTGTTTCATAGACCCTATAGTTCCATTAACACATGACACATGTCACCCATTAAAGGGGCCACGTGTCCTCTTTTCTTTGCCATGTGTCATCTCTGGCAATTACCTATTTCATCCACGTGGCAGGAGGTCTCATAGTCTGAAAACTCGGCACTCCGGATGAAGTTGGATGAGAGTCATTAAAGTCTGAAGGCTCCCAAAATCATGAAAAATGGAGTCCATCTTAGTCGTCCATCATTAAGGACACATGTCACCAAATCTTATAATCCAGAGACTAGACACTCTGGAGGATTTGGGGGTGTGACACTTCCAAAACTCCCGAACGCCGAATCAATGAAGTGATGTGAGTCGTGAATCTGAGTACCCTTTAGGATCCTCCCTATCCTTTGGATCTAGACTATGGTCAGTCTGGCGCTAACCAACTCCAGGAGCAATGAGGATTTTTCGTATCGAAACTCCCAAACGTTGAATCTCCGAAGTAACGGGAGTCGTAGATCAAGGGGTATACGAGGACAGATCTTGATCGTGAGATTGAAGGAATGTTAGAAGGTTGTGTTAGGGGATGACATGGATCGCTGACATCACATAGGGTGATGTGGACCCACGATTGAGGTGTCATGTGTCACTTGGATACGAATGATTTACAGACCCCTGGGCCCATTAGAACATGAAATGTGTCACCCCCTGACGAGGGCATGTGTCACCCCTGGTCCTCACCGCATGTCAGTCCCTGGTACGTGTTTGCCTGGCCACATGAATGAGCCCTATGGTGAAGTACCATGTAACACCATGTTTCCTCCAACTTGTAAATATAACTATAATGGCCAAGAGACTATGGAAAACTACATGTGTGTGAATATTGATTAGATGGACTTTTGTTTTAAAGGTAAACGAATGTAAATCTAGTTATTTATTAGAAAATGGACAAGTGTTGCATGACTATTGAAAGGGGGGTGTACTTAGAAAGACCATGAATGTTATACAAAGAGATGGTGAAGGGGACCAGGAATGGTTGTGTTAACCTTCACCAAAACAACACTTACTGGATTTAATTGCTCAGGACCAAAACAGTCCTCTGACCCAGAAATGAATTACAGTCATGCTGGTAGGTGGGAAGACCTCCTCAAGAGTTAATGAGGGGATGGAACATAGAACCCATCTTTAAGGCTTCCAGAATTGATCATGGGCTGGGAATTCGAGCCACACACGACCTTGCTGAAAGAGGTGATAAAGGAAGGTGTGGTGGGGAGAAGGAGGCCTGTGAAGAGTGCAGAGACGAGAGGTGAATCTCTCGGGTTCAAGGAAGAACTGGAAATAAGCGTTCTCATCATAGGAAATGGTGGAGAAGGTTATGATATAAGATGATAAATGAGGAAGGTCCTCCCTTTTGGTATCATGTAAACCATTGCCAAGATCTTGTGGGAGGAGGAGAGCAACCTCCATCCCTACTGTTGTTGAGACAAAAGAAAATATTGTGTTGTAGAGCATCATGGTCTAGCTCAAGGGTGGCTAGTGGTAAATCTGTTTGGAGTGGTTGAGCCTATGGTTGGGAGGAAACGAGCACCCCTTCCAGCAGTCGCTTCATATTGTCTGGTTTTGATAAGTATTTTCCCTGATTTATTTGTTGAACTGGAATAACGAATGAATACTTGAAATTATATATATATGTGCATTTATAAATGTCTTCTATGTGAAATGGCTATGTTATATATATTCCTTCATATCCTTGTGAATTTACACTTCCAACTGATAGACTGTATGCCCAGTTTGACTCCGAAGGCTTCTTAGGGGCATAAGTTGTTAAGATGATCGAGATAGGAGATATCATGTCAACCCGAAACCATCCATCCGAAGAGGATACCTCTTCCAAACCCCTTTTTCATGCGACCGAGATGCCAAACCCAAGTCCTTAACCCTTTCATGGTAAATCTCAGAAGGGGTAGCGAACTTGAAGTCTTAAAAAGAGGAGGTCTCTTCGTTTAGAAGACGAGAGGAAGAGATTCGTTCGAAAGGACCCATATGACCGATACCCATGAACCTTGGTCTAAGCCTAATGGGGCCACGTTCTCTTGGCCTCGTAGCTCTAGAAGTCCAAGACTTTGGAGTAAGACCAACCTTACTAGCCTTACGTGGACTGAAGGTGATTGGGAGAATCAGTCTCCCGTGAGATTGACTGGAAATAGGTGGTCCCCCAGGAGGTTGGGTAGACCTATCTCACTAAATAAACCGAGGCCTAAAACCCTCAAGGAAAAATCCATGAAGGACCCAATACCATATTTCGTGGGATCCTTCGGATCCCTTCACAATCATTGTCATATCGGGCACACGTGGCACTAATCCCTCTACTTTAGATATTGGACGTTTCAGAAGGTATGAGGAGTTTGCTTAGCAATACTCCTGAATGTCAAAACCCCGAGATAATCAAAGTCGTGGATCTGTAGGTCTACATGACTGGATCTCAATCGTGGAATTTGAGGAATGTAGAAGCCTGCCAGCCCGAGGTGACAAGGCACAGAGACGTCATCCCTGGTGACGTGGATCCAAACTTAACGAACCACATGTCACTTAGCTTCATACGCCTCACTTACCCCATATGACCCTTGGATCGTGATGCGCATCACCTTGGGTGAGGGTACGTGTCGCACCTGGTATGTGCCCACCTAGCCAATGTGGTTGGCGGAAGGACTAGGACTCCGAGAGTCTGGAACTCCGAAACTTTGGAGAATTGGGAGCATAGTATCATAGAGAGTCCAAGGAAAACTCCCGAAGCCCAAGACCCTAATACAATCTCAGTCGTTGGCTATGACAAGAGTATGGATTGTCGATTCGACCTGTTTCTGTCTGCGGGTTCGAACTTTGGCAAAATCGTAGTCAAATAAGTCAAGGACACCCGAAGTCCGAAGTCTCGACGCGTGCGAGGAACCTATGGAGTCGGACCTACATGGAGGTCACATGGCCCTGACCAATGAACACCCAAGGAGATTGAGAGAAGCATATTCGCTAGTTTGGATTTCAGTTCTAAGCATTGTGACCATAGTAGGAAATCCGTGGATGAGCATAATGGAATTTGAGACCCCGTATGGAGGTCTTGAGTTCTTAAGAAGAACGAAATTTCGGCACCCCACCATGGGTGTGTTACAAATTGGTATCAGAGCATGGTTACAACACTTTGTCTGCTTGGGCCCATGGAAAAGTTGCGTAAAAACCACATTAAAGGGATTTAAGGGTGACACCCTACCTTACTTCCTTCCTAAAAAGTTTGGTTAAGCCCTTATTACAGGAAAAAAAAAAAACTTCATGTTGTGTGTGTGTTTAAGAAATATGAGCTATGTTTTGTTCATGAACTCACATATTGTTAGCTAATAGAAAGTGTTTTGTCATCACTCAAGCGGTCAGTCAGCCACGAGAAACTGCAAGCATAAATGATGGTGATGCGCCATGAAGTGGGGGATGGATCCCACAATAGACACGAAGAATCTGACGAGAGGAGGGTGGTAGAGACCCCTATGGATCTAGATGAAATTGTAAGGAGCCTCATGGATGAACAACATATATGAAAGGCCGCCAACGAGAGATTTATAAAAGAGCAAGAGAAGCAAATGGAAATTAATGCAGTCTTGTTGCAGAGTTTATCCAACATACAAGGACAGTTGCAACATGGACCTGCCACTAGTCATGTGGACCGACGACAGATGAAGAGAAGTCAAATTCCACCTGAGATACGAAAATGTGGTCCCATAAGTGGCCACACTAGAAGGAGTACCTCAAGGAAGGTCCAACCTGGAGATATGAGACACTCATCGAGAGAATCCCCTGGAAAGGAAACTGGTGAATCAAAGGATCTTCCTGAAGTACAACTAGCTCACATTCTCAAAGGAAAAGGAAGAAACAAAAGCATTCCAAAAGTCATGACCCTGAAGAGTTCAAGAAATCCAAACCACCCTCCTTCGATGGTGATATTAAGAAAGGGGAAGAGGCAGAAGCATGGCTTCTTGGACTAAAGAAGTACTTCAGAGTCCATGATTTCTCTGAAAACTTGAAGGCTCAAATAGCCACCTTCAACCTAAATGGAAAGGCTTCCATTTGGTGGGAAGACCTTAAGAATGTGAAAGGAATCCATGAAGAGGACCTGTCTTGGAAATGGTTTGAGAAACACTTCAAGAAGAAGTATCTATCAGAAAAATATTTCGACGAGAAGACTAAAGAGTTCTATGAACTCAAGATGGGACAACTCACCATAGAGAAATATGTCAGTAAATTCCTTGAGTTGTTGAGGTATGTACCATGCATAAAAGAGGAAAAGGTAAAAGTGCAATGATTTATCAGTGGGTTACCCCAGACCTACTAGAATAGGATTGAGTTTGATGAGCCAAAGACCTTAGAAGGAACTATCTGGAAGGCAAGGTATTGTTATGAACAGTTCGAGTGTCAGACAAAACCTCGCGAGGACTAGAAGTAGAAGAATAGTTCAGGGTTCAAGAAGACGGGGTTTAAATCCCCAAGATTTAAGAACTATAGTAAGGATTCAAGGATGATCCTTCCTACCCAAAGTGTAAACCAATAGAATTTCCCCTCCCAGAGTGGAAATAAACCTTTTGGATTGACCCCAGGAAAGACCGATAACCCAAAGAAGGAACCCTTGAAATGTTGGGGTTGTGGAGAAGAACATCTACTGAGGGACTATCCACACAGACATCAGAACACTAGGAGAGTTTACAACATCCAAGAAGCTACCACCGTCAATGATGTGGCTAGGATTATGCCACGGATTTATGTAGCCATGGATAATAAACAAGCCGACCACCAAGCTTCAGTGGTGGAGATGGAAGGTATGATCGCCAACCATCTAGTTTCTATTTTAATTGACCCTGGTTCTAATCTAAGTTATGCAGCCCCTCAAATTGTTGATAAGTGTAAATTTCAGCCACATAGACATGCTAAGCCATGGTTGGTACAGCTAGCCACTGACACCAAAAGAAAAGTAGCGGAGGTCCTACCAACTTGCCAATTCATTATGGATGGATTGCCCACCCAAGCTACCCTTAACATACTTCCCCTGGGATATTATGACCTGTTGATTGGTATGGTTTGGCTAGCTTCATATAAAACTAACTTAGACTGTTACCATAAAACCTTAGAATGTATAAATGGAGAAGGGAGAAAGATAACCCTCCCGGGAATTCAGAAGCATGTCTCAGTAAGACGAATATCAGCCCTTCAAATGAAGAATTATCGCAGAAAGGGATGTCCTCTATACGCAATACATGTGTTGGAGACCATTGAGGATGACAAACCAAACCTAGAGGACCACCCCCTATTAAGGGAGTATAGAGATGTGTTTCCAGAAGAGGTACCGGGTCTACCCCCGAGAAGAAACATTGACTTATCGATAGAACTTGCACCAGGAGCAATGTTGGTGTCTAGGACACTCTACAAGATGAGTACACCTGAACTAATTGAGCTCAAGCTATAGATAAAAGAAATGATGGAAAAAGGCTACATCCAGCCCAGTGTATCCCCATGGGGAGCACCATTCATGTTTATGAAGAAGAAATATGGCACACTCCGACTGTTCATATATTATAGACAACTCAATAATACAACCATAAAGAACAAGTTACCCTTACCAAGAATCAATGACATGTTCGACCAATTAGGGGGTGTTTCCATCTTCTCAAAGATTGACTTGAGAACTGGACAACATCAAGTTTAAATCAAGGATGAAGAAATCCACAAAACTGCCTTCAGGACAAGATATGGTCACTATGAATTTGTGGTAGTACAATTTGGATTAACCAATGCCCCTGCCACTTTTATGTGCTTAATGAACAATGCACTCAGCAAATTCCTAGACAGATTTGTATTGGTTTTTATTGATGATATCTTAGTCTACTCCTAGAATAGAGAGGAGCATGAAGAACATCTTAGACTTGTACTTCAAGTGCTAAGAGAGCATCAACTCTACGCTAAGTTTAGCAAGTGTGACTTTTTCCAGAAGCAAATACATTACTCGGGCCATGTTATATCTGAAGAAAGGGTGGCAGTAGACCCTGACAAGATCAGATGTATCATGGAATGGCCTACTCCAAAGGATGTTTCGGATATCATATCCTTCATGGGCCTAGCAGGATATTATTGAAGGTTCATAAAAGGATTTTCCAAGATTTTTTGTCCAATCACTGCCCTCCAGAAGAAGGGGGTTAAATTTACTTGGACTTCAGAGTGTGAAGAAAGGTTTCAGGAATTGAAATACCTTCTGATCCATGCACCCATGCTGAAGATCACAGACCGTGATAATGACTACCTTGTGTGTACAGATGCTTGCAAGGAAGGACTCAGAGGAGTCCTTATGCAAGAAGGACATGTAATTTTCTATGAATCCAGAAAATTGAATGAGCACGAAATAAATTATGTGACCCATGATCTAGAGTTGGCTACCATAGTGCATGCTTTAAAAATGTGGAGGCATTACCTCCTAGGCAGGAGATTTTTACTCATGACCGACCATTTTGGGTTGAGGCACCTGTTTGATCAACCAAAACTCAATGCTAGACAAGCTAGGTGGATGGCTCTCCTTAGTGAGTTTGTTTTCAAAATCAAACATATCAAAGGAAAGGAAAATAGGGTGGTCGATGCCCTTAGTAGAAGTATGAAAATAATTCACCTAGTAGCAGTGAGCACCTGTGAAACAAATGTCAGGGAAAAAATCAAGAATGCAGAAGAAACAAATGCATTCTTCAAGACCGTGACATCGTACCCGAAGCAAGAGCCCGCAGGGATAAAGTATGAAGGCTACCAAATGTTGGACATAGGTCTTCTGATTTACCGAAACAGATTGTATATCCCAAGTTGTGATGAATTGAAGAGGTTCATAATGGATGAATTGCACAAGAGACCATACACTGGCCATCCAGGTTATCAGAAAATGGTCACGGCCACTAGGATACAATTCTATTGGCCTGGATTGAAAAAGGACATAGCTGAATATTTAACTAAATGTCCAGAATGCCAGCAAGTTAAGGCAAAACACTGGCACCCAGCAGGTTTGTTGCAACCTCTACCAATTATGGAATGGAAATGGGAGACCATCTCCATGGATTTCATCATCGGATTGCCAAAATCGGCAAGACAGAACAATGCCATCATGATAGTGGTGGAAAAGTTGAGCAAGTTCGCTCACTTCATTCCCGCCAAATCGACTTGCAAGGTAATAGATATTGCCAACATATTCATGAAGGAGATATTCAGACTGCATGGCATGCCTAAGGAGATTGTATCTGACAGAGACACAAAATTCACTTCAAGCTTTTGGAAATCCTTGATGGTTGGTTTTGAGACTAAACTGTTGTTTAGCACAGCCTACCACCCTCAAACTGATGGATAGACAGAAAGATTAAACCAAATATTAAAATACATGTTAAGGATGCATGTAATGCATCAACCTAAGAAGTGGGAATATAACCTACCGTTGGTAGAATTTTCCTACAACAACAGTTTTCAAGAATCCCTGAAGATGAGCCCTTTTGAAGCCCTCTATGGTAGACAGTGCAAGAATCGAGTCAGTTGGAGTAACCCAATGGATAGAATTTCAATCGAACCTGACAAGCTGAAGGAAATGAAACAACAAGTGGTTCGGATAAAACAAAAACTGAAAATCACTTAGGATAGACAGAAAATCTACGCCAACAAAAGGAGAACCCTCGGAGAATTCAAGACAGGAGACCATGTCTATCTTAGAGTTAGGCCCAAGAAGAGATCCTTGAGGATGGAAGTGTGTGCCAAATTGACACCTCAGTATTCTAGACCCTTTGAAGTTTTAGATAGAGTGGGACCTGTAGCCTATAGGCTATCACTCCCTCCCACAGTAAAGGCACATAATGTTTTACATGTTTCATTATTGAAGAAATATGTACATGATTCTAATAATATAATTGACTGGATTGTGATCCAGTTGGAACCGGAGGGAGAATTTCTGCCATAACCTCAATGCATACTAGACAGGAAGGAAACCCCACTCAGGAACTGAACCATTGCATAGGTCAAGGTGCACTGGAAACACTTTGTCCCAGATGAGGCCACGTGGGAAATGGAGGATGCCATGAGACAGGCATATCCATTTTTATTCACTTCTGTATATATAGAGCACGTTAATAGATAAAACATCGAGGACGATGTTCCTTTAAGGGGGAGGGAATTGTAACACCTTGTTTCCCCCAGCTTCTAAATATAACTATAATGGCCAAGAGACTATGGAAAACTCCATGTGTGTGAATATTGATTCAATGGACTTTTGTTTGAAAGGTAAACAAATGTAAATATAGTTATTTACTAGAAAATGGACAAGTGTTGCTTGACTGCTGAAAGGGGAGTGTACTTAGAAAGACCACGAATGTTATACAAAGAGATGGTGAAGGGGACTAGGAATGGTTGTGTTAACCTTCACCACACCAGTACTTATTGGATTTAATTGCTCAGGACCAGAACAATCCTCTAACCCAGAAATGAATTACAGTCACGCTAGTAGTTGGGAAGACCCTCAAGAGTTAATGAGGGGATGGGGCATAGCCCCCATCTGTAAGGCTTCCAGACTTGATTAGGGGATGGGAATTCGAGCCACATGCAACCTTGCTGAAAGAGGTGAGAAAGGAAGTTGTGGTCGGGAGAAGGAGGTCTGCAAAGAGTGAAGAGATGAGAGGTGAATCTCTCAGGTTCAAGGAAGAACTGGAAATAAGCATTTTGGTCATACAAAATGGCAGAGAAGGTTATGATACAAGTTGATAAACGAGGTTAGTCTTCCTTGCTTGGTATCGTGTAAACCATTGCCAAGATCCCGCGAGAGGAGGAGAGTAACCTCCATCCCTACTGTTGTTGAGCCAGAAGAAAAGATTGTGTTGCAGAGCATCGTGGTCTAGCTTAGAGGTGGCTAGTGGTAAATCCATTTGGAGTGGTTGAGCCTATGGTTGGGAGGAAATGAGCACCCCTTCCAGCAGTCACTTCATATTGTCTGGTTCTGATAAGTATTTTCCCTGCTTTATTTGATGAACTAGAATAATGGATGAATACTTGAACTTATATATATATGCACATTTATAAATATCTTGTATGTGAAATGGCTATGTTATATGTATGCCTTCATCTCCTTGTGAATTTAGACTTCCAACTAATAGACTGTATGCCCAGTTTGAGTCCAGAGGCTTCCCAGGGGCATAAGTTGTTAAGATGATCGAGATAAGAGATATTGTGTCGACACAAAACCATCCGTTCGAAGAGGATACCTCTTCCAGACCCCTTTGTCGTGCGACCGAGATGCTAGACCCAAGTTCTTAACCCTTTCATGGTAAATCTCAGGAGGGGTAGCAAAGTTTAATTCTTAAAAAGAGGAGGTCTCTTCATTTAGAAGACGAGCGGAAGAGATTCGTTCGAAAAGACCCATATGACCAACACCCAGGAACCTTGGGCTAAGACTAAGGGGGCCATGTTCCCTTGGCCTCGTAGCTCTAGAAGTCCGGGACTTCGGAGTAAGACCGACCTTACTAGCCTTACACGGACTGAAGGTGACCGGGAGACTCGGTCCCTCGTGAGCTTGACCGGTGATAGGTGGTCCCCCAAGTGGTTGGGTGGACCTATCTCGCCAAATAAACTGAGGCTTGAAACCCTGAAGGCCAGAGCCGTGAAGGACCTAGTACCATAGATTGTGGGATCCTTCGGATCCCTTCCCAATCATCGTCATATCGGGGACGCGTGGTGCTAATCCGTCTACTTCAAAGATTGGATGTTTCGGAAGGTATGAGGAGTTTTCTTAGCAATACTCCCAAACACCGAAACCCTGAGATAATCAAAGTCGCAGATATGTAAGTCTACATGACTAGATCTCAACCGTGGAATTTGAGGAATGTAGAAGCCTGTCAGCCCGAGGTGACAAGGCACAGAGACTTCATCCTTGGTGACGTGGATCCAAAATTAATGAACCACATGTCACCTGGCTTTATGCGACTCACTTACCCCATAGAACCCTTGGATCGTGACATGCATCACCCCAGGTGAGGGTATGTGTTGCCCTTAATCCAATTACGTGTCAGCCCCTGGTACGTTCCCACATAGCCAACATGGTTGGTGGAGGGACTGGGACTCCGAGATTCTAAAACTCCAGAACTTCGGAGGATTGGGAGCATAGTATCATAGAGATTCCAAGGAAAACTCCCGAAGCCCGAGATCCTAAGTCAATATTAGTTGCTAGTTATGACAAGAGTATGGACCGTTGATTCGACCTGTGTCTATCTGCGGATTCAGACTTCGGTGGAATCGTAGTCAGATGAGTCAAGGACACCTAAAGTCCAAAGTCCCGACGCGTGCAAGGAACCTATGGAGTTGGACGTACGTGGAGGTCCCATGGCCCCAACCAATGAACACCCAAGGAACTCAAGAGAGGCGTATACGCTAGTTCTAAGTTCGGTTCTGAGCATGGTGACTGCGGTGGGGAATCCCTGGATGAGTATAATGGAATTTGAGACCTCGTATGGAGGTCTTGAGTTCTTAAGAAGAACGAAATTTTGACACCCCACCGTGGGTGTGTTACATACCGGGACTTCAGAAGTTCGGGACTCTGCGACTTCAGAGGATTTGGAATGGTGTGGTGCAAAAAGGCCCGAAGGTCGGAGCCACATGGCAAGCCCACGAGACTTCAAAAGAAAATTACTCCTAGATATTTGGTTCATTAAACTATGCACACCCAAAAGTGTTGAACGATGAATTTTACCTTAGACACGTGTGTTCCCAAGGATAAGGATCCACCATCGATTAATGATGGATAGATCTTCATCATAGACCTAGGACCGTGGGGAGCTTCTATATATCAGAGAATTCGGGGTGTTATGAATGATTCGGATCCATCTAGGTGCCACGTGGCCCATGACTATTAACCCCCGAAGAAATTTGGAAGGGCAGATCTCCCAATCTTGAGCTCGGATTCGAGCATGGCGACAGTCGTTAGAAGGCTCGTGGCAAGCAGAATTCGATGGAGATACCGGAACTAAGATTTGAGATGGATCAAGAAAACAAAATTATGATGCCCCATCCCTAGAAAGGGTACTTAGGGGTGGGTGTGTTATAGTAGACGTCTTTTTACACATATCAACCCTTGCTAAATCATAAATTTTTTGTTAAAAACTAGCTTACAAACTGTTGACACTAACCCAAAATTATAATTACAATTAACCAAATTTAAGATTAAACCTCACAAAATTTAATGATGGAGGGCACCTCTCCTTTAGAGTGTTGACATATGATTTTGTGGTTACATTTTAGTAAATCTAAAACAATAGATTTCAATGTAGTTTTTATACAACAATTTGGTGTTTTTCTTGGTTGTGACTTTAAAATTATATATATATATATATATATATATATATATATAATGATCTTATTAATTGAACATCATAATTACTATTGGAGCAGTTTTAATCATTCATTTGAGGTTAAAATTATAATTCATAAAGAATCTTTATATACTTAGAGATTACAAAAGTTATTCAACAAGAGTAATGTATAGTAAAATTGAATTCCTCCCAATAATAATTACAAAACATGTACAAATAGCAAACTAATTATCAAATATTGGAACTATAACCTCAGGATCTTTGACCTCAGGAACTATGACCTCGAGAACTATGACCTCGAGAACTTTGACCTCGGGAACTATTACCTCAGGAACTATGCTCGTAAGAAATTTGATCTCAGGAAATTTGACCTCAGGAACTATGACCTCAAGAAGTTTGACCTTAGGGACCATGAACTTGGGAACTTTAACCTCAAGAAGTTTGATCTCAAGAACTATGACCTCAAAAAATTTGACCTATGGAATTATGACCTTAGGAACATTGACCTCAAGAAATACGACCTCAAGAACTACGATCTCAAGAGCTTTGACCTTAGGAACTATGACCTTAGGAACTACGACCTTAGGAACTTTAACCTCAAGAACTATGACCTCAGGAACTATGACCTTAGGAACTATGACCTCGTGAAATTTGACCTTGGGAACGATGAACTCGGGAACTATGACTTCAGGAACTATGACCTCCGGAACTATGACCCGAGGAACTTTGACCTCAGGAACTTTGATCTTCAAAACTATGACCTCATGAACTTTGATCTCAAGAATTATGGCCTCAGGAACTATGATCTTAGGAAATTTGACCTCCGAAACTATGACCTGAGGAACTATGTGATCTACAATAATAATACTTAGGAAATTAACTAGAATAGGAAACAACAATACTAGCACCAAACTGAGAGAAAAAATACCATCACTTTATTTAGAATAGGAGGAAAGCTTATATATATACATGTTATTACAAGATGGCTTGAATGGGTCAAGATACAACTAGCTTCTAACAACTAGTTAGTTAGATCTGATCAACTACTTCCTTGGGACTTGTGCCCAACTATTCTTGTCCTCCAATAAGCTGAGAGAGTGAGACTTCCAAGAATCCAGCTAATTGGGGGAGTGTGCCTTCCTTTGGATTCACATGGATGTCCATTGAGTTGCCCAATTCCTCACTATTTAAGCCCAGAAGTGTCCCCACTTATATTAGTAAATCTGGAAAATGCTTGTGCATGAAAGCTTCCAAAAACCATTTAGCCTGAGCAGGAGCTTTGCCTATGCGCTCAACAAGGTAAGAGGTACGTTGTTGATTATAGGCGGTGGTATGGAAAGTGTCAAGTAAGGTGTCTTGTAGCAAGGGATTCTAGAAATCAGGGATTAACTCAATGGGATGAGAGATGGTGAAATTATCTTCTAGCAATGGCGGTTGATAGTGTTTTAGACTATTCACATTCACCACATCATGAATTCCTAGTTGGGGTGGTAAGTCAAGGTGATAAGAATTGTCCCCAATCTGTGGGAGAATTGTATAAGGGACATAGTGGAGAGGCTTCAGTTTGTGATGACGTTGGGATTTAAAATGTTGGTGTTCCATGTAAAACCATACTTTATCACCAGGAGTAAAAACCATATGGGAATGGTGAGCATCATGGCAGGCTTTGTAGTGGTGTTGGGATGCCTTTAATTCTTTATAGACTTGGGCATGTTTGTGTGATAGATTCTACAAGAATGAAAGGGAGGTTTTTTTTTCTTTATGTTGGTGTGGAGTTCTAAAAGGATGCAAGGTGAGAGGAATTTTATAAGGGGATAAAGGTTTATATCCAAATTAGGCCTCAAAAGGAGAGATCCCAGTGGAAATATGTCTAACATGATTATAACTATGTTGAATGACATGGAGGGTTGTATCTGACTTCTTGGTTTTGGAAAATTGAATACGAAGAGCATGGATAGGGCTACGGTTAACTACCTCAGTTTGGCCATCTGTTGGGGGATGGAAGTCAGTAAAATATTTGAGTTGAAAACCCAGTAAATCCCATAATTTTTTCCAGAAGGTGTTGAGAAAGTGTGTGTCATGATCATAGATGATGTTATTAGGAAGGCCAAAGTGTGGCCAAACATTATGAAAGAACAAGTATGTGGTTTTGGAAGTAGTAGTAGTCTTATTCCAAGGGATAAAAAGAGCCATATTGGAGAAACGACAAACAATAAACCAGATAGCATCATGTTTTCGTAAGGTCATAGGTAAACCACTAAGGAAATCCATGGAAATAGAGTCCCAAGGGTGGGAAGGGAGAGGAAGGGGTTGATACGAACCAAATTTGTGATTGGCAGGTTTATGTTGACTACAGAAGGCACAAGCATGAATGAAATGCTCCACTTGACAAGTCATAGAAGGCCAAAATAAATATCGTTGCAATTGCTTAACTATTTTTAGAGACCCAAAATGGCCACCATAGGAGGAAGCATGAACCTCTTTAATCAAAGTAAGACCATCTTTAGAAGTTGGGACACATAATTGGTTGAGTTTATATAGCCACCCATCTCTAGTTATATAATCCAAAAATGGTGTTTTATTGACCTCAATGGGATGTTGCACATCATCCCATATCTCTGCAAAGAAGGGATTAGAAGCATAGAGAGGCTTACAAACCTCACAGGCATCACAACACACAGCTAGGATTTGAAGTACCCGTGTAGGGGGGCAAATCAGGAAATCAGCCATCTGATTGGACATGTATTTCTTGTATTTAATCACCAAATGAATCTATTAAATGTAAGTTTCCCATGTTAAATGATGTTTCTCATGTATCTTAGTCTGTGAATTGATGAAAATCAATAGATTATTATCTGTGTGGAGGATTGCTTCTTTCCCTAGGATGTAATGGCACCATTGTTTCAATGCTTGTACCAGACTATAGAAATCTTTGTCATAAATGTTATAATTTCAATTGGCATCAGACGATGTCTCTGAATGGTATGCAATAGGGTGTCCTCACTATTTAAGAATCACAACAATAGCATATTGAGAGGTGTCTGTCTCAATCTCAAAGGGAGACTAAAGAACAAGTAAACGAAGTACAGGAGCATAACAAAGGGAAATTTTGAGAGCCTAAAATTGTTGTTGTTCCAAGGGAGATCACACAAATTGATTATGGTTTGAAATTCGATGAAGAGGGTGTACTAACTGAGAGAAGTTAGAAATGAACCATCGATAAAAATGAATGCCACCCATAGAGCTCTTGAGTTCCAGAGCTAAGTGAGGCACTGGCTACTGTGCAAGAGCTTCGACTTTAATGGGATATGGGCTAACACCCTCAACAGAGACAACAAACCCCAAATATTGAATTTAAGGTTGCCCAAAAGAATATTTACGATGTTTCACTTGCAGGTTGTGAGTGTGCAATAAGTCTAGCACAGTGCGTACATGGAGCGAATTATCCTCCCAAGTCTTGGTAAGGACCAAGATATCATCCAAATAGATCACCACAATTTTTCCCAAATGTGCTCTGAAAATATCATTGATTAGCCTCATGAAAGTGGCAGGGGCATTAGTAAGACCGAAGGGAATCACCATCCAATCATAAAGACCAAATTTGGTTTTGAAATTTGTCTTCCATGTGTCTGTTGCATTCATGTGAACCTGATAATATCATGTTGTAATATCCATTTTGGTAAAGAAGTGAGCACCCTTCAAATGATCTAGTAAATCATCAATGTGTGGTAAAGGGTAACGATTCTTGACTATGGCCTTATTAAGATCCCAATAGTTCATGAACAATGCTATTCCTTAGACTCCTTATTGGGAATGATGAAGGAAGGAGAGGCACAAGGGGAAGAACTCGGTTGGATATGACTGGTATTAAGATGTTGTTGGAGATGGCATTCCACTTCCTTGGCCTCATGAGGAGCAAGATGATAAGAGGGAGCATTGGGAAAAGTGGCTCTAGGAATAAGATCAATGGAATGTTCAATGGAACAAATGGGGGGTAGTCTAGTGGGAGAAGCAAAGACATATACAAAGGATGTGAGGAAAGTGTCCATATATGAAGGAAGGGCATGAGAAGGGTTGTCTAGTTTAAGAGGGCACACCAAACAAAGGGAAATGGACTTGTTGAGATTGATTTGATGAACAACAAGTTGGTTGGAAAGTAAGGTAGGGGATTTTAGAGAGGATGAGGTGAGGACATATGTACAAACATCTTTATGAATATGATGCTAATGATTGCGAGCATGGTATACAACGTGACAGAGTTCCTGACAGGGAATACCTAGAAGCACATCTATGCAATCCAAAGGAGACACATTACAAAGAATAATATCGTGGAAAGGGTCGATGTAAAAGGTAAGGGAAAAACTATTGTGAATAAATTAGTGAATGCGGACATAGACCAATCTCCCTAGTTCAGGCACCAAAAACTAGAACAAAACGAAAAAGAATACACTATTTTCCTTAGGTTCAAAAGAAACATAAAAGATAGAAGTTGATACCTTTTAAATCGTCATTTGTCCTCTCAAGTTGTAACTCCAAGTTCTTGACTAAATTTTTCGTAAAATTAGATATCTGCAAGAGGAACAAACAAAACATTTAAAGCAACCGATATCTATATATCTCAATGAACCTATGTAAATATCCAAGAAAAAATACACACAAAGATCATTGGCAATCTTAGTTAGGAAAGAAAAATGTATCACTATATTAAATAATTAGAAAATAGCTTACAACCGGTGCCTTGGCGTTCACAAGCTCCTTCCAATAGTTCAATGCTTCAATACCCTCATAGCCTCCATAGATGTCATCATCATCATAGAACACTTTAGCACAACTAAATCTCTTAGGGCCAAAGTGAGATTCACAAACTCTCAATTACAAATCTGGATCTATTCTCAATTAACCATAATTTCATTATTCCTCTATTCTTTCTTCCCTTTTCCTTTGGAAGTTGCCTCTTTTATAGAGTAGAGAGGAAGCCATGAAGAGGTTAGTATCTCACCAAATCGGGAGAGGTGGGTGAGATCCACACTGATTGATAAACAACTCATCATCAAAGCTTCTCTTCTAGAACCTTCGAGAATCTCTTATTTTTCCCACGTACAAAAGGTTGTCACACCCTTATATCTGAGCAAAAAGCGACATTGTCGCACTTGCAAGTGATGTAGACTGCAATAAATAGAGTTGTCACACCTTGCTAGAGTGCAACCAACGACAATTCTTTAATTTAGAGACTTGTTAGAGTTTCTTGTTTCCAAAATATTTCTTCCCAACTCTCCTTCCAAATTCTTATGCTTTTAAGGTGTCAGATAATAAACAGTATAAGTAGTTGCAACAAAATATTATGTAACAAAATACCCCCCAAAGTATGAAGTTAGAAAGTTTGGTAGCTGAAATACTTTTTCTGATGGGTATTGAAACAAAGAACACGCCAATTGGAGACCTGTCAAAACACAAGGAAAAATGCAGTACAATATTTTATCATCACTAAGGTAGGCATCCCCATACTCATAATATAAGAGACTCTAATCATGGATGTCGATTGATACATTTCAGATCCATGATTATCATTTACTAATGATATGGCCATTAAGAATACATCGTGGATCCAATTCGCCATGATTTAATGAAGTCATCGCCACCAAAATGTACATTGTGGACCTATGAATTATGACAAGAACATAGCCACAAATCAATACAATGTGGATATATTTGACAACATTACTCGAAATACTTTGCATCGCAACCTGGGAAATTAAAATAAAAAGAAAATCCCACAAGGTCTTCACCTCATTCCTATTTTTTTAGTACGATTCTCACCATGTGAACATATGTTTTTGGAGTCGAACATGGTAGAAACCACTTGATTACCGGTCATTGATGTATATCGTTAACAAGTGTGAGAGAGATCACCATTGATGTTAATGAATCTCAAGGTACTTTAAGTACAATCCTTTGAATGTGAATTGATGAGTTGAAGTCAAAAATTCAAAGAAATCTTAGGATCAGACGTGAATGAAAAAAACCCCAGTCAAAAGCGAGGATACTTGCCATTAGGGAATGCAAGTTATAAGGTACTAGTGTAGCTTCTAAATCAGCTTCCTGGATAATAATTTTGCATTGACAGGAAGTGATCCATCATAGGAGGGCCTTGATGTATCCCCCATCAATGACATGAAACAAGACTCAAAATAAATTGTAGTGATAATTCAACATAATTTTTTAGGATTGATTCAAGGATGGCCAATGAGATCGAAGGATTAAATGAGTGCAAAAAGGGGCAATGCAATAGAAGGCTTAGGTTGATTTTTTCTCGAACATTGACATAACAAAGGTTTTGGCAGCACTGACTTGATGAATATCACAAGGTAAGATATAGATTCCCAAGGCATGATCGATAGGAGACAAGCGGATTTTCCAACTTCGACACAAAATGGTAGAAGATGTCATGTTAGAGAGTGATTGTTTCCATGAATATGGATTTAAAATACAGATTCCCTTCCCAATTTCCCCCCACCATGTTTGGTGAGTACCTCTTTATTTTTTAATGAGCTTGAGGAGGATAACAAATGCTCATGTATAAGCTTGTCCTTCGGACAAGTCCCTCGAAGTATGTTTAACGAACCCTAGGAAGGAGTGGTTCAGTCCCTTATGGGTCTTCCATTGTAAATTTTACAAATCAATAGGAAGTAAGCTTGATGGTTTTTCATGTTTAGAGAGTTTGAAAAACACTTAAAGAAAACTCCAAAAAGTCCTTTTTCGTAAAGTTAAGTCTCCCAGGTCCAAAAAAGTATAAAATAATCCAGGGGAGAACTCTTTTAGCGAATACAGATGCACTTCTAGAGAATACATTTTCCGTATTTAGTCTAACGATGTCGAAAAATGGGTAAACTACCACTTGAAAGATGCCCTTTCAAACCTTTTAACAAGTGTGAAAGGAAGCAAGTTCACTTGGCAATATTTTTGTTTCTAATAGGATTTTGAAAATAGATTTAAAACATCCCTTTAGAATTTATTTTTGAATTTTTTTAAAGTTTTTCCCTCATAAAATGATAAAAATAATACATCACCTTAGTTCCATGTTTCGTATGAATGTCCCTGGTTGCACAAAATCAAACAAAAGTATTAATAGCACTTGGAACTATACAAAAGTGGTTAATCATATGAAAAGAATATGCCAAAGAATATTCTCTTAGGTCAAAAAGGGGAAAAACTCATTCATTTCTACCATTTTACCATTTAACCACTTGGAGTTGGAGAAATAGTCTATTCGTGTTGAATTTTCAAGTGTTTATTCCAGACGATCTAGGCAACCAAATACAGATGCGCTTATTCCAGGTTGGTCCTCTCTTCCTCCCCTTTCAAATTTTATCTTTTTTAAAGCATTTTATTCAGTCTCTAAGCATGTATGGGTTCTAAACCAAGCCCTAAATCGCACATCAAGGTTGTCGCGGGAAGCCTTTATCGAGGACTGGGAAAAACGAAGTTGTCACAATCTTCTTTTTCAAGAAGCGTGACAATGTCACTCTGTGTTTTAAAACACAGAGAGACAAGCACAAAAGCCAAAATTTTCTTAAAAATAGGGTAAGAAGGACCCATAAATTTTGAATTTTGAGTATGGTCGAGGCTTGTTTATGTTCTTTGTAGGTGTTTAGCTGAACAAAATGTTGGAATAGAGGGAAAGAGAGCATGAGCTCGAAGATCAAATTGCTCTTAATGATCCAAATACAATGGCCTCCCTTAGAAAATGTGGATTGTTGAAGTTTTTTAAGCTCAGTAGTATGAGGGCTCATGTTCCTCTTCTAGAACTTCTAGTGAAGATGTGGGATCCTAACGATCAATTTTTTAAGGTCGGGGCCCACGATATTGCTCTTAATATAGAATATATATACTTCTTGACCGGATTATCTAGGTGATGATAAAGGGTTTCTCTATCCAGCTTTTGAGGAGGGGTGTGAAAATTGAGACTTTTTTGACAGACCATTGTTTTTCAGGGGCTAGTAAAGCCAACGGAAAGATCCCAATCTGTGATGTGAGAGATCTCCCTTTAAGGAAAATATTATTTACCATTGTACGAGTGGTTGGGAGTCAAGATATCCATTTGGATACCAACACTAATATGCAGTACAATATTGACTGTATGGCCCCTACCATGTTTAACTGGTGTGAGGGATTGCTAGAAAACATGAAGGATCAACTGACAAAGTGTAAAAATGGTTGGTTGAAACAATCTGGATATGGATTCATTCTGGTGTCCTTTTTCTTGGAGAGAGTTCCTACCATGCATATTTAGAGAAAATAATGGGAAGAGGATCCCAACCCACGAGATCCATGTATGAAGAGGTGGGTAGAGATGATAGCTTGCCATGGTGGTGGACCAATTGTATCCTATGATCGTTCCTTCTTCAAATGGTTGAAGACCCAACTCATTTGATTAAGGATTATGTATATGCAGGGGTAAACTTCCAGGGAGACCCAGATCTTGTTCTCCCAGAAGGGAACTAGTGGGGCGATGCAGGTAAAAATAAAGAAAAATTATTTTTCTTTAAATGTTATATGTATTTTTATTTGTATGGTTTCTAACTAGATTTCAAATTGCACACATTGGTCAGCCGAGACCGTATGGGGCTTCACCTATCCAATGACGGGGTGAGATCGGTGTCATGGTGGTACGAGACCGAGAGTTTGATGATGAGATCTGAGAGATCGAGCATGACCTCAAGAGGTTGACTATGGATATCCTGGATATACAGATTGATGATTTGTCGTGTGGGGTCCAGCACCACACCACCGTAGTTTTAGGATGGATAGCCTATCTTCTTCAACACTTGGCCCAAGCGGTAGTGTGCTACCATGAGCACCATCATTAAGATCTATTAGTGGTCATGTTGACCATCGACATTTATGATTTCGAAAGCTACAAGCTTCGATAGTTTTTGTAATCTTTTTTGAAAAACAATCTTTTTGAAAAACTTTAATACAAAAATGATTTCTATTTATGTTCTTATGGTGTGTACAATGTGTATGTGTTTTTATAAATGATGCAAATGTCTATCTAACACATAATTTTCTAAAGCATCTGTAAGTGTGTTTGAATCTCTCAAAATGTGTTGATATTCTAAATAATCAAAATTCCTTTCCAAGAGACATACTCGTAAAATGATCCTTAAGAGCATGGGGTTTCTAATAGAATAAATGTTATCCAATTGTCGTACCACAAGTTGAGAATCCAATCAAAAAACCAAACAACGAATGCTAAGTGAAATGGCTTAAGATAATAGTTCAATTATTGTACTATATTCCGCAATATTATTAGTTGCACAACCAAGACATATGCCATGTAAACATATAAAATCGTCAGTGGGGGTATAGATAGCCCACACAGTAGACATGGGGTTCTGAGTACTACAACTAGCACCATTAGAAAATCCCAAATGAGGTAGAGAGAATGTCAACATCTGCAAACTAGGCACAAGGCATGATAAGCAGCAAACAAAAAACGTGTAAAAGTTTAGAAAAGAAGGTCACACCAAATAATGGTACAATATATACAAAGAACAAATGCAAAATGACTCTAAGCATAGTAATTTTTAAGGTAAATCCTATTTTGAGGCTCACCCAAAGGAACACCATCATAATCGACTAACTCATAATCCCCTTTTCCTAAGACACGTTTGACAATGTAAGGGCCATGCCATAAAGGTTTGAATTTACCTACTCCTAGAATATCCCAATCCTGATCATATAAAAGGACCAATTCACCTTCGGAAAAAACATGAGGTTTAATAGTCTTGTCATACTGATCTTTGACATGTTTCTTATGAGTTTCGTCAGCCAAAGTGGCATCACGGCGATTTTTATCTAGTCGAGTCAAATGAAAAAAGTGTTCTTCCTCGGTCGTTGTGTTAAGAAGCAATTTGATAGCTACTTTTAAGGATGGTACTTCACACTCGATAGGTAGCACTGCTTGTAAACTGTAAACAATCTAAAATGGAGTGAAACATGTGGTTGTTTTAACTGAAGTATGATATTCCCATAACACTGAAAATAACAAAGTATGCTAATTCATATTATGAATCCCTATCATCCTACGAAGCATAGTGGTCAAAGTTTTAATGGTAGCTTCGACTTGACCATTCGCCTGTGAGTAATAAGGAGTTGATTTTTCATGTTGTAAACCCAACTTGGACATTAATTCCACCATCATATGATTCTGAAAATGAGTGCCATGATCATTGACAATACCTTGGGGCACACCAAAACGAGTGATAATGTGGTTAAAAACAAAAAGTGTTGCAGTTTTCCTAGTATTATTGAATGTAGGCATCACCTCAGCCCATTTAGTCAAATAATCCACAGAAACAATGATGTATCCATGCCCCCCAATCAAGTGAGGGGTACATGTCATGAATTCAATGCCCCATTTGGAAAATGGACCAACGAAAACTATAGGATGAAGAGGAGCAAGAGGTGCATGAGATTTGTGATTATAAATTTGGCATGCATGACATTTTTGAACTGCACTAATACAATATTTAAATATAGATGGCCAAAAGTATCCTTCCCTCAAAATATTTTGTGCAGTGGCATATCCAGACATATGACTACCACACGCCAACATGGAAATCGTTAAGTGCTCTTTTGGCTTCTCTGTGTGTTAGGCATCGTCAAAAAATAGAATTGATACTATGACGATAAAGGGTATCAATAATAATGATATATTGGCGAGCTTGGTATCGAATATGACGACGGTCCATACTAGAAAAATCTTTCCGAAAGGTTTGAGTGTGGAGATAAATGATAATATCCCCATACCATGGGTCAAAAGAGTTAATCAAAAAAATTGATTCATCGGGGATGGTCTCTTCTATCAAACTCTCTTTTGCAGGAGAAGGAAGGTCACAAATCAACTCCCCAAAAACTAAGGATTTCTTAGATTTCTCTCTTTCGAATTCTAAATCAAATTATTGTAGGATGACAATCCATTTGGAATATTTTCCCCCAAGCACCTGATGGGTCAAGATATGTTGCATGGGGTTACAATCGAAAAGAACAGTAGTTTTGCGAAGGAGAATATAATGACGAAAACGTTGGACTGTTTGAACAACAACCAAAGCCAATTTTCCACATGTGAGTATTTGACCTCGGGTGGAGCAAGGGTTTTACTCATATAGTGAATCACATGTTTGTCATGTGAATCATCTTATTGAACTAGTACCATAGCAATGGTATTGTTAGAAGCATTAAGGTATAGAAAGTAGTCACGGATATAATCAGTGGGTGTAATAAAGATGTATGGGTTAACGCATGTTTTAGAGCCTCAAAGGCTTTTTGAGCAACGTCATCCCATATAAAAGGAATCCCTTTCTTAAGTAGACGAATGAAGCCTTTAGTTATTTCTGCATAATGAGGAATGAATCGATGCAAAAAGTTTGCCTTCCCTTGAAAACTTTGGAGTTGGCGTAATGTTGAAGGAGGAGGCAAATTAACAATATTCTCAATCTTCAAAGGATCAACATGGATCCCTTGCTTGGAAATAATAAAACTGAGGAGACATCCTGATTCCACACAAAAAACACATTTATGTGGATTTAAGTGACTATTGTAGAACCAACATATGAGTAAAATCACACGAAGATGGGCTAAATGATCTTGACATTGAATAGAATGTGCAGGTAAATTGTCAAGATATGGTTGAACAATATGCCTAATATCATGAAAAGTGTAGGACATAGCTCTTTGAAAAGTAGCGCCGACATTTTTAAGTCCAAAAGGGATTTTTTTATAAGCAAAGGTACCCCAAGGACAGATGAAATCAGTTCTATGTTGTTCTGAAGGAAGTATGTTAATCTGATTATAACCCGAGAAACCATCCATAAAGGAGAAAATTTCACTGTCGGCACAGTCATCAATGAAAGGATTTAGGTAATTATCTTTAGGGTAATCCCTATTGATATCACAGTAATCAACACATACATGAATCGTATCTTGTTTATTGTTGACCGGGACAATATTTGAAACCTAATCGGTAAGAGGTACTAGATAGATGAAACCTGCTTTAAGAAGTTTTTCAACTTCCATTTTGAAAGCAACAAATTTTCTAGGGTGAACTGGACGAAGCTTTTACTGGACAGGATTAGCTTCAAGATATATCTTAATCTCATGAACTACAATATTTGGGTCGATCCCGGACATTTCTTCGTAGGACCAAGCAAAAATGTCGTGGAATTATTTTGAAAAGTGCTCTATAAACGTTAATTTCTTTAGGAGAACAAGAAGCATCGATATGAATGTTTTCCACGATTCTAGGTTTGATTGAAATATCAATAGGAATAGTATCATAAATGACTCCCAAATTCCCCTCAGATAAAATATCATAAGGGAGGATAGGAATGGCAGGATCATGAGATACCATAGAATGAGTCTCGATTTCAAGTTAAAGAAAAAAGGAGGAACAATGATGTCCATCATCCCATGGAGTTTCCTCTAAGGACATAACCTCCATGATAGCTTCATCACTGGCAAAAATATCATTGAAAGGATCAGGGGAAGTGAGGGAGGTAAGCCTGATAAAGTGATAATACTCATCTAAGATTGGACGCATTCGATCATATGCATCAAAAGTAGATGCATAGGCAGATTGGATGGCTTCATAATTCAACTCCACTGGGATAAGTGGCATTCGGTCATTGTAATTAGCGTATTCGTTTGGAGTAGGAATTACCCATGGATCATATGAACCAAGGGATTTACCAATACCAGTTGAAATCATATTGATTTGGGGGACAGAAGGAGAAATTTTGGGTGGTGGGAGTGGAAAATCTCCTATTAACGTTGAATCTTTTAAAAGACCCACACCAACATTCTCATAGGAGGAGGAGGTGATGTTCTCTACAAAAGGTATACTACCAACACATGAATCAGAATTTAAAAAGGCAAGTTGGTCAACTGTAACTATTTTTCCTTGATGGGGAAAACATAGTACATGGAACAAGGTAGAAACTATGGTAGACATGGCGTAGACCCAACTAGATCCCAAGAGAAGATTTTAGTCTAGCGAAGCATCAACTATTTCAACTTCAACAATGATTGTTTTACCTTCCAATATGATTGGTAATGCATTAATAACTCCATATGTATTAAATCATCTACCATCAAAATATTTTGATGTATTAGATGATTGATTCATGGACGGAGAGCCAAAAGCTTTCCAACAGTTAAGAGACATCACACAAGTTGAGGCTCCTTCATCAATAATAGTGTGAAAAATTGTCTTATCTCGTACGAGAAATTGTATTTGAAACGCAAGTTGATGCAGAAGTCTTGGAATATGATTTTCCAAGTCAAAGGATATCGTATTCGAATAATTAGGGTCAAATCCACCTATAGCTGACAATAGTGCTTTTTGTTGCGCAAGGAAACTTTGAAGAACTTCGAGAGCCGACATCGTAGAGGGTGCTTGATCTAAATCTTCCACAATATTGTAGTTTTGAGCAACTCATGCATGCAGATTAAAAGACAACTTACGAATAACACCTTTGGGAGGTGTTTGAATCACTGTGTCAATTCTCGGTTTATCAATTTGCAAAGGACCGGAAGGGGTTGGAGTAGATAGGGAAGGTTGATCATTAACCTTATCGTTTGTAGGTGAATAGTCTTTGGCTCGTGTAGTAAGTGCGACTTGTTTATCTTATCTGTAGTACACATAAGTACATAAGAGTTATTTGACACAGAGGGTTGATCTTCAATCACCATTTGAGTTTGTTGAGAGGGAAAAGGATTATTTAATACCGTTGGTGCAGTAGAAGTTCCTTTAAGAAAAAAATTAACGTATGTTCGACATGGACAATCCTTGGTATAATGGTCCTCTTCAAAAATTAAGCAAGAATACTTGGGTTTCCGTTTCTATGTCTCATCAGCAAGTGGTGTTTTAGGTTTCTCCTTCTGTTGGGAATTTTGTTTAGCTTTACCTTTGCCCTTTTTCTTACTTTCAGATGATTGGTCCTTACCAGATGTCGTGGTTTGAACTGCATTAATTTCAGAAGTTTTTTCTAGAGAAATAGGAGAAGTAGTAGTGGTAGTAACTTGAGTGGTACTAGGGATAACTTTAGATGGATTTGAAGGTTTACCCTTAGTTTCTTAAGTGACAAAACCAACCACACCATCAATAGTGTGTGATGTGGTAGTAGAGATAGAAGTTGGGTTTGTTGAAGGTCTAGCAAGGTTGGGAATTAAATCATACAAAGTGTCGGATTGTGAATAAACGAGATCTAAATACTGAGCACAAGAAATAGATTGTCATTTGGTTACGACACCCCCCATTGCAACATCACGAGCGATAAGAGGTATCAAATATTTGGTAAACCAATCAGCTAATAATTGATCCTGGATTCCATCTTTAATCAAACGACGTCAACGTCGTCATTCATGTATGTGATCTGAAATGTGGGTAGATGTCGATTGTCGTAAAGACGTTAAAAGTTCAGTGCCATTTTCATAAATGATTGGCCACTGGAAATGCATTAAACAATCCATAGCCAAAGAGTAAAAAGTATAGAAAGTTCCTCATTTTAATTATATGCACCATTTAGTGGCACTGCGAGTGAGTGTGCGTTGAAAAAGACGTAAACGAATAGAATCATCATTTAAAGAGTTGGAAGATCACCACAAATGATCATTTATGACGTGATTTGATGGGTCTTCTCTAGGTTTTCTGTCAAACTTAAGGATGTCACTTGGTAACTTAGTAGGTATGTGAGGCAAGTAGGAAAATGTTAGATCAGATCGTTGGTAAGTCGAGATAGGTCAGGTAAGTCCAAACTTGCCAAAAATGGTAGTTGGACATTAAGGGCAGGTTGTTGGTAAGAAGGGTTATGATAAGATGCATAAGGATAGACCCCTTGATATGCTTCATACCCATGTTGAGGATTCATGGATGTTGTTGGTATTTAACCCGAATAAGGTTGAAAATGTGGATGTCCCATAGGAACTCGAGTACCAACAGCATAAGGATTATATCCTTGGAAAGGTTGGATAGCATGTACCTGAGTACCACTAGCTCCACTAGTTTGAGGAATGTTCTGTTGACTTTCCATTCGAGAGAAAGGCATGCCCCCAGACATTTGATCACCCGAGGATGGCATGAATCTCATTTGGGATGATCCGCCAGGAGGAGGTTGTTGACCAATAGTAGGTATTGGTTTTCCAGTAAAATAATCTTTGAATGGAGGTTTTTGACCAAATCCAGGAATAGGTTGTTGATAAAATCCAAGGAGAGAAGGTTGTTGGCCAAACCCAGGAGGAGATTGTTGACCAAAACTAGGAGGCTGTTGGAAAAATCCAAGAGGATATTGTTGACCAAAACTAGGAGTTTGTTGGCCAAATCTAGGAGGATACCGTTGACCAAAACTAGGAGGTTGTTGGCCAAATCTAAGAGGAAATTGTTGACCAAAACTAGGAGTTTGTTGGCCAAATCCAAGAGGAAATTGTTGACCAAAACTGGGATGTTTTTGTCCAAAACCTAGAAGTTGTTGGCCAATTCCAAGAGATAACGATGATCCTGAAAAATATTTCCCCCAAGTAGGAGATGACGACCCTAGAAAAGGTTCCCCCCTAGTAAGTGATGAAAATCTTGGAAGAGGTTTCCCCCCAGTAGACGATGATGATCCTGGAAGAGGGTTCCCCCCAATAGATGATGACGATCCTGGAAGAGGTTTCCCTCCAGATGCCATGGACCCTATGGACATTTGACCCATAGTTGTAGGTATGGATTGACCTAGAGAAGACTGAACAATAGTCCCACTAGTTAAGGAAGTTGTTGACTAGAAATTGGTTGAGTAGAAGATACTGGAGCAATAGTAGTTTGTGTGATTTTTCCTATATTCGAATGTGTTGTACCGGACATATCATGCATACCAAGCATACCAGTAGTCCAAGGAGGATAATAAAACAATGAAGGACTCATCGAAGCTCCAGAAAAAAGACCACTGAGAGATTGATACCCAATGGGAACTGATGATCCACCAAAGTCATAAGATATACTAGGTCCACTAGAAATAAAAGATGTAGTTGGGATGCTAGTACCTTCAAACACAAGATCTGTAGAAGTGGATTGATCCATTGTTGAACTGGTGAAGAAGGACGATGGTGTACATAATAGTGGGGTTTCACTATCTCTAATTAAAGAACGGTACCAACCGTTATCTCTCTATGAAGATACAAGTGGTGCGGGTAGTTGAACAACAATTGAATCGTCACCGTCAGATAAAGGTGGGTTGAAATGAAAATGAAAATCATCGGAAGTATATTCTTCAACTACGACACCATTTGGAAATTCAGGATGTTGAGGACTACTCTGTAATGGTTCAAATACTGGAATGGGTGAAGGAATGAAAGGTTGAGGAATAGAATGTAAGTGTGTTGAGTATGAACTTGGTGAATGAATTATTTCAACTTCGTAATCTTGGGTGACTTCAGGTTCAACAAGTTCAGGTTCAGTATTGTCAAAATCTGGTTCTTCAATCCTAGTGGTTTCAAATTGATCTATGTATGATCCTTCTAAAGTTTTAGTAACATTTTCTGGTTGTGTAATATCAACGTTGGTATCTTTATATGATGTGTTTTCTAGTTCTTCAGGGGTAAACCCTGCATTCTACAAGAACGGTGAGGAGGTTCCGCCACGTTTTAAATTTTCAACAATTATCGATTATCTCCTAGGTCATCTAATGCAAACAACAAAACATTCTCTAAGAAATCTAAAAAGCAAACACACCAACAAAAAACATCTTCTCACACTGTAAAAACTAGTTGGTGATGAAATCCAACATCATAATAACAATACAAGAAGGAGTGGGGATGGATTGGTTGGATCAGTTGCGTTGGTGACCTGTTTAACGGACTTACGCCACAGTGCAAGTCCCTTTATGGAGCAAGCTATGGGTGACCCTCCAAGGAGCCCGAGTGAGCTTGACCAACATCTGACCAAGGTACAGTGAAGACTCCCCTTCACCGTCACCTAATGTAAAGACCCTAAATATTATGGAAACTAAATTCACCAACTCATAATCAACCTTCAGGTGGGTACAGTCGATAATCGGGTCTGAAAGTATGGGCAGGATATCAAGTCCAAAATTCCCCAAGAGGACTAAGAATAAGAGGACCCCAAATGGATTCGGGATTCACGAAGTTCTGAGACCAAATGAAAACAGTTGCATCTCAATAAGAACCCCCAATATACAATCATTCCACTACGTTTGGTCAAGCCTTGGAGTGGTAATCTTCACTTCTCTCCCACACACGACCTCATGTTTAGCCCTTGTGTGAGAGGGGAATCCTAGCTATGCCTATATGAAATTGGATTTTCCCTCCTTACCACAATATTCTATGTTGGTTTTGGAAGCTTTGGAAGGTTGACCTCATAACCTATTCCAAATCTCTAGCCTAAAGTAATGTTGGTTTGCTATCAAGATATAAAAATTGCCTAATGGATTTTATTAAACGCTTTGTTTTAGAGGTTGTTGTTTACACAGGGTTGTGGAAATGAAACTCATGATGTGAAACCTTGAATCAAAAGTGTACAAAAGGATATGAGATAAAAATTTAAATTCGATGAATCCTATGTGCGTGAGAGAGAGAGAGAGAGAGGTTTCTTTGTTTAAGAATACAAGTATCCTTCCAAAATTCCTATAAATAGAGATGTTTTCAAAAAACACAAATTCCAAATTTAAATGTTTCAATTCCAATTTTCCTCAGACGATTCAGAATGCAATAAGATTCTTCTTTATGGAAAAGAAATATGCTTCTCTTTTAAACTTTTTCTTTCAAATAAAGATATGAAATTGCAAAAGAAAGAAAAGAGATATACCGAAGAAAATGAATCACATCGAGAACTTAAAACAAAGAGAAAAAATCATAACAAAGCTCCAAAGACTTAAAGCCAAACTCAATTCAAAAGTCTTGAAACAATTCTTCAACTAGAGAGTTCAAAGCTAAAGAATTCACTGAAGAAAACACTCAATCATTGTCTAAAAAATCTTCAAGAAAACAATAACAACAATAATTGAAAAGCATTCATAGACTTGGCTAAGAGATTATATCATTTTCAATACAAGAAAAATTGAAGAAAGCAAGTTAAAAAATACCAATGGTGAAAAGTAGTTCCAGATTACCAAGAGGTCTGTAAATCAATAAATGAATTAGCCCAAATACTTCTATAACATCAGATCTCAGACCTGGGAAAGAAAGAACTTTTTAAAAATAAAAATTTTAAAAAGTTGTCGCAGGCGGCTATGATAAACAGTGCGACAAGTTAAGTTGTCACGGACAGAGAAGTATACACAGTGCGACAATGTTGCTCTGTGACTCAAATAAAAGTGCGGAGAGAAATAAAGTCCATAAGAATTCAAAATAAGCTCAATATTTCTAGAAGAATTTGGGATTGTCTGATCAAACAAAGTGAAATGATGACTCAGGAGGACTCAAATAGGACACAGGAAGCTCACTAGGAGAACAAATCTAGAAAATTGTTCCCCAGTATGGTCGCCATTTTGTTGTGGATAAATTAGTGAATGTGGACATAGACCAATCTCCCTAGTCCGGGCACCCAAAACTGAACAAAATGAAACAAAATACACGATTTTCCTTAGGTTAAAAAGAAACATAAAAGATAGAAGTTCATACCTTTTTAATCATTGTTTGTCCTCGCAAGTTGTAACTCCAATTTATCGATTAAATTTTTTGTAAAAGTAAAGTTCTGCAAGAGGAACAAAAAAAACAGTAAAAGAAACCAATATCTATATATCTCAATGAACCTATGTAAATAGCCAAGAAAAAATACACACAAAGATCATTGGCAATCTTAGTTAGGAAAGGAAAATGTATCACTCTATTAAATAATTAGAAAACAACTTGCAACTGGTGCCTTGGCATCGACAAGCTCCTTCCAGCAGTTTAATGCTTCAATACCCTCATAGCCTCCATAGATGTCATCATCATCACTAGAACACTATAGCACAACTAAATCTCTTAGGGCCAAAGTGAGATTCACAAACTCTCAATTACAAATCTGGATATATTCTCAATTCACCATAATTTTGTTATTCCTCTATTCTTCTTCCTTTTTCCTTTGGTAGTTGCCTCTTTTATAGAGTGGAGAGGAATCCATGAAGAGGTTAGGATCTCACCAAATTAGGAGAGGCGGGTGAGATCCACATTGATTGGTAAACAACTCATCATCGAAGCTTCTCTTCTAGAACCTTTGAGAATATCTTCTTTTTCCTATGTACAAGAGGTTGGCGCACCCTTATATCTGAGAAAAAAGTGACATTGTCGCACTTGGTAGTGATGCAGACTCCGAAAAGTAGATTTGTCACACCTTGCTAGAGTGAAACCAATGAAAATTCTTTAATTTAGGGACTTGTTAGAGTTTCTTGTTTCCAAAAGACTTCTTCCCAACTCTCCTTCCAAATTCTTATGTTTTTAAGGTGTCAGAGAATAGATAGTATAAGAAGTTGCAACAAAATATTGTGTAACAACAACATTGGGTCACCATCACAAGGGGAACATCCTTCTTAACCCAACCCAATTGGTAGGGTGTCAGACGAGGGGTGGTAGGAAGTTCCAACCACTGCACCAAATCCTGAGCAACCAAATTCTCTTAGCTACTATTGTCGAGAATGAGCATGGTCGGTGTAACGTCCCCAGACTCCCGAGATGGGCCACATCACACAATCTCAACTTAAACCTCTAGGATATTCTTTGTAGCAACCAAGCTCACCACTGGACAATACTACTTCAAAATTCCTAGCATGCAGACACTACTTATAACGCTCCCTGTTACAAGTAGACCGGATTAACTGGGCACAACCCTGAGGTACTGTGCCCAGACTCACGTTGAGCCTCACTTTATGAGTACACTTCTTTTAATGCAATTATAGTAGTGGAATAAATGTCACAAATCCTCTGTGTGCTTTATCCTTTTAGTACACATACATATTGTTGTGCACTCAACGCTTCTACACACAAAGTACTACTGTGTGCGCAATCAATCCAATACTACATGCAAAATTCTATCACTTTGTGTGCACAGATTGCTTCACTACACACTCGGTGAATCATACCATGCCTTGGTATCTTCTAATTATAACACAAAGTTTAACTTACATGAATACTTAGGAATTTTCATACTTCTCATGAGAAACAATACATATATATTCATTATACATGTAGCTAACAAGAAACACTTATAACTATCATGCTCACATGTGACGCAACATACAGGAATAAGAAACAAATTCATAAAGAATATGAACCCATTTAAAATATAAAATTAGAGCATACAATAATTAAAAAAGTGTGTGAAGGACACTTATCTCTTATGAAAAGTCACCAACTGCATGCAAGACTCGAACATTCCTCCCATCCATAGACTTTGTCGCTCATAATCTTTCAACGACAGGTCACTCCCGAGCTGGGTTTAAAATCCACAGGAAAAAGGGTTCCTATCGCCAAACTATGGTCTGATATTAAACAAAAGACTTGGTCCAAGGTGACGAATGTTGCAACTAGCCTACAGTCCCTAATTTTCCACATGCTTGTCCCACCCTAGGAATGTTGGGTATGTGTAGCACTGTTTGCACGAGTAGCAGTGTTTGCATTACGCCGGGCACACAGGGTGGTTTGAGAGGGGTGCAGGGGTAGCGCCCCTGAGAAAAAAAATTTACCTCGAGAAATGTGTCGCATTTTTGCCTCATTTTTCACGTTGCCTCGATTTTTGTGTCCATTGTTGGGCGGTTTTTTGGCACATGATTTTTTGTCGATGGTTTTCTATTTCCGGTCAAGGAATCAAGTTTGTTGACTAATCCAGGTCATTGGGTTAGGGTTTTGGATGTCGTTGGCTCCTATATGTATATTGTATTGTAAACAATGTATCACTATGAATGAATATAGAATATGTTGGTTTTCCCAGTTGGGTTTCCAGGGGAAAAATCTCTCTGTAATGTTTGTATTTTCCATTGTATCTTTTCTGTTCTTTTACTAAAAATTTGTTTGCAATAAATATTGTACAAGGTTAAAATCTACATTTGGTATCGGATCTTTGTTGGCTTCAGGGGGATGTCTTTGTGGTCAAGGGTTTTCCTCGGGACTGTAATAATCCTTGTTACAGTGGGAGATCTGTGGTATTGATTTTTCAGGTGAAAAGAAATGGTGAGCAATTCGAAAATGGAGATCAAGAAGTTTAATGGGAAAAGTTTTGAGTTTTGGAAGCTCAAGATGGAATATCTGTTGGTGGACATTGATCAGTGGATTGTAGTAGATCCAGGTACTGCACCTACAGGAACTTCAGCAGATGACTGGAAAAATTTGGATCGAAAGGTGAAGAGCACAATCCGACTGTGTCTCTTAGATTCAGTATTACTGAATGTGTCAAAGGAAGCTACAACCAAGGATTTATGGGATAAGTTGGGGAATTTGTTGTTAGAAATTAATGGATGTTCTCATTTAACCATAGACCATATAGCAATATTGTCACCCAACCATAGGCCGAAGCCACCCCCAAGCACCTTAACCTTGACAGAGAATCATTCAGGAAAAAAACCCTAGGCTAGATAGCCAAACAAGATGGTGCACCTTTCTTCAAGGATAGTGCATCAAGCAAGAGTAACTAAGATTGATCAAAGAGTCCAACCTAGAGAGAGACTGAAAATATATACTTCAAAACTGGTGGTAGCAACTCCTCCAAGACTTGCACACAAAATTGGCCAAATGTAGTGCGCACAAGTGTGCTTCTGCAATTCTGAGAATTCTGGCTAAAATGAAGACTTGCCTCCTGTATTTATACTACTTCTGCCAGACTGCCAGGGCCGAATTCTCATTCTGGGTGCGAATTAATTATTATTAACTATTTCCTTTAGCTGACATCTTCTCTCAGAGGCTAATAACCTAATACAAATCATTCTCTTGAGCCGACTTGTCTTCTAGGGTTCTTAACCAATTATTTATGGTTTCTTCTTGCTTCTCAGAATATTCTATTCTCGTTAGGTTTACACGTGGAGGTAAATACCTCCCACAGCTACCATAATATCAACACTCCCTCCTAGTTAGGGAGGTATTGAAGGTAATGGTCTTGAGAAGAAACATACCATTCACCTGGTAGCATCATCATAGTCGTATAGAATATATCACGATTAGATCATGAGCACCATCATCACTATCAGCATCATCATCTGCATCATCTCTTGAAACCATACTCCATCTGAGTAATCTTACATGATGTTGAATAAGTCACTTACTCCAAGGAGTGATACAAAAGCCATTCTTCTAATCAGGGCATATGTCCCAGAAGAATAGATGTCCTGGACCATTTTCCGTCTGGAGAATATACGCCCATCAGTGAACTGATCATCCATCTAGTTGATAATCACTTTCAACACTACTGATAGTTTCACAAGGAAATTGGAACAATGTCATTCAATAGAACACAAATGTATCTATCCATAGTAGTACATAACTACAATCCAATGGTTCACTACCACACCAGGTAGCACATAGCTACTTGATCAATGACATATAGTCACAATCAGTGGAACACATCCACCACAGTAGCATACATATACTATCCAGAGACATACAGTCTCTATGGAAATCATATCATCTGATATCAACCTGCATAGAAAAACAATGTCATGATATAAACTGAATCATTTGGGCCATTCTTCCACTCACATCTGTGAGATCTGGAAGAGAATCTACCCTTAGAGAGTAAAACATCAATGATGAGTTATCTGGACTATTCTTCTCAAGCAAGGAAGAATAATTGTCTTGATTTATGAGCCTGGACCATTCACCTATCTAAGACATTCCTCCGGCACTAAACAAAGTGCAACTTGGAGAGAATGAGTATGCCCTGGGGAATGCTTGTCCCTGATTGTTGAACCTGGACCATTCACCTATCTGGGTCATTCCTCCAGCACTAAAAAAAGTTCAACCTGGAGAGAATGAATATGCCCTAGGGAATGACTGTCCGAACCATTTCCTAAGGAAATGATTGTCCTGCACCAACCTACAAAACAAACCATTCTTTTAAACTTCTCACAACTGTGAGCTTTGAAAGAATGATTGTTTGCTGAGGCAGACCAGTCTTCTTGACCACTACTGAGAGTGATCGTTAAGAAGAAATACTGTCCTAGACCATTCCCCCACACTGGCCACAAGGGGAATCGATGTCTATGGTACATCAACAATCTATCGAACCATTTTCATTACGAAAATGACCGTTCGATCTGGACCATTTTCTGAATTGGAAAATGCATGTCCGTTAGAAATCTCAAGCCACTTTCCGAACTAGAAAGGAACCGCTCATATTGGACCATTTTTCGAACTAAAAAGTGACTATCCATAAATCAATAGCACGTCAATGCTCCCTCCCAACCTGGAACCTGGGAGTCATCTCTTCCTTTTTCAATAAGGAAGTCCTCTCCACGAGATCCAACTTGTTTCTTGAGTACGCAAACTCTTTCATCTTAGACAAAGGCTTTACCAAGATATATGCTTATCTGCTCATCTGTAGAGATATATTAGAGAGCCACTTCTCTTTTCTAGACTTCATCACGGAGAATGTAATGCTTGATCTCAATGTACTTCGGTCTTTCTGGAACATTGGTTTTCTCTGGAGGCTTCATATAGCTCTGATCATTATAGTATATCATAGTTGGATTCAACTCTTTATTTCCTGCTAGCTCATAACATCGTGGCAGAGCTCAAACTGGAACATATCCAAGTGGCACTTCTTCTGTCATCGTGAGAGTTTGTCATAGACTGGAAAACCATCATCCTTGAGTTTTGAGTAACTATTTTGATACAGTATCTCTGTTATAGAAATTTTTCACCACGCTTATATTGTGCATTGGAGGCTCTGCACCAAATTGTTTGAATCCATACAAGACCTTCTTCCATTTGCATACAAGAGTCTCTTTCTGGTATACCTCAAAAACTTTGAGGTTTCTCTACATACGCTTCTTGTTCAATTACTCTATTGAGGAGAACATTCCTTACATTCATCGGATGTAAACTCCAACCCATGGATATAGTAGGAGATACAATGTCTCAGGTAGAGGCATGTCTAGAACAAGCTATCATCATAGTCCTCTCCCTCCATCTGGGAGAACCTTTAGTTCTGGATCTCGCAATGCTTTCATTCATAAGTCTTCCATACACAGTTCTTCGTCACAACTTTCATTTCTTTTGCTTGATTACTTCTAGAGGGTTCAGATCAAGCTGGTAGTCTTGTGATTATTGATATAATGACTGGTTGTTTTGGCTTTTCTTTCTTTCTTGGAATCTTCATGTTCTTCTTCATGTTTCTCTTTATCTCTTGGGTCCATGGAGTTTTCTATAGATTCCATGCCCTGAATATTCCAACTTCTTTCTTTCATCATGGGATCATGGATGTGGATGGAAAACCAAGGATACTTTAAGGCTTCTTTTCGAGGAAGATTTCTTCTAAAGTCATACTGAACACGTGTTGCTTTTCATGGTTGCTACCATGGATAGATACTTCATCATTTTCAATGGATCATATAATTTAGGATTAGCTCCGTCCTAATCCTTGCTTCATGCATGAATGCATGCTCTTCTTTTGGAATTTTGTAATCAGCTCCCTCCGACTAAGAGAGCCCACGCTTCCGTCTACATCCTTATTTCCTTTTGAAAAGTGTCATAAGTCTTTTTCTAATTTCATCTTTATTGTTGACTTCTTTCTGTCTTTACTTCTTCTAGGATTCTTATTTCGGATTATCTTGCAGTTGTTGCTTATGTAATAACTTCCACATGAATTGTTACCAAGGATTGTCGATGTGTTTCATCCTTTCATGTGTATTGCTCGACTTGTGGTCATCGTGATAACAATCCTTATCTTGTTGTTCTTCCATAGATATGGTTTCTTTTTTAACATCTTATCTTCTAAGAAATAGATATGCAGAATATGTATAGAGACTATGTAAACATTGTATGTACAAGAACTATGAAAAGTATTATTACCTTGTCTTAGAAGAAGAAGTTTGTTTTATCCTTCTTGGTCTTCTTTGAAGGTTCCTTTTCTTCGGCAACTGATGCTTCATGTGTTTCCTTCCTTTTCTTTAGCTCGGAACAATGATTCTTGTAGTGACCATATTTTTGATAGTTGAAGCATTGTATTTTTGACATACCTTTCTCTTGATTTGATTTCTTCCTGGAGCCAAACTTCCTTTTATTCCCGAAATTCTTGAATCTTGTTGTGAAGGCTTGATCATCGTATTTATTTTGGGGTTTCTCTTTTGCATTGATCCTTAATTCATCTTGTGCACAACAAGTTCAAAGTTCTTCAAACATGGGATACTCCTTCCTTGTGTTCATGCTTGCGGAAAATGCATCCCGTGTTTTGGGAATACCATTGAGTACTATATTTACTAGTTCCTTTTCTAAAATGTTCTCTTCAATAGCTTGTAGTTGATCTCTTAACTGAGATATTCTCACAAAGTATGATGCTATGATTTCATCATCATTCATTTTCATGTCACGAAGCTCATTCTTTAGACTAATTATTTGTCCAATGTTTTTGACTGAGAAGAGGTTTGGTAGGGTATCATACATCTTCTTAGATGAGTCAATATGGGAGATGTAGGGTATCAAGTGGTCTTTTACAGAGTCCACTATGATACTCATGGCATTGATGTCACTATCTTTGAACTTCTCCATAACTGTAATGTTCTGAGGTTCCTTCTCTTTTCCTTCTTCGAACTGTGGTTCCATGATCTTTCCTTTCACGATATACAACACTTTATTCTTTGCAAGGATGAGGTCAATCCTTGTCTTCCATGATCTGAAGTTAGAATCCCCTTCTAGCTTGTTCTCTGACTTCATAGAGTGAGTCATAACTGCTTTGACTTGGTCAACCCTTGATTTTGACCAAAAACTCAAACTTGACGTCTTAGCTTGCTGAGAGTACCAGGAGATGCGCTAGGCTAGGGTGAACTAGTATATCCAAAAATTAGGTCAATATCTTCACTTAAGGTGCCTCAACGAGAGGGTTAGGGTTTTGTTGCTGCAACATAAACTGGTTGCAACTGCAACTGAGCAAATCCTCCCAATCTATCTTCCAGCGGTTAGACTGTCCAAAGATAGGGTGGGCCCATAACCTGTTAGAAAGTAATGGATGTGCTTGTTTAACCATAGAAAATATAGCAATATTGTCACCCAACCATAGGCCGAAGCCACCCCCAAGCACCTTAACCTTGACAAAGAATCATTCCAGAAGCAAACCCTAGGCTAGATAGCCAAACAAGATAGCACACCTTTCTCCAAGGATAGCGCATCAAGCAAGAGTAACCAAAACTAATCAGAGAGTCCAACCCAGAGAGAGACAGAAAACATAAACTTCATAACTGGTGGCAGCAGCTCCTCCAAGACTTGTGCACAAAATTGGCCAACTACAGTGCGCACAAGTGTGCTTCTGCAATTCTGAGAATTCTGGCTAAAATGAAGACTTGCCTCCTGTATTTATACTGCTTATGCCAGAATGTTAGGGCCGAATTCTTAGTGGGTGATAATAACTTATTATTAACTATTTCCTTTAGCTGACATCTTCCCTTAGAGGCTAATAACCTAATACAAATAATTCTCTTAAGCCAACTTGTCTTCTAGGGTTCTTAACCAATTATTTAGGGTTTCTTCTTGGTTCCTAGAATATTCTATTCTCGTCAGGTTTACATGTGGAGTTAAATACCTCCCGCAGCTACCATAATATCAAGAGTTGTATCAATCTAAGTCCATAGTAAATAAACTATTCCTGGGAAAGAAGTTGTATAACCTGAGGATGAGAGATGGAGACTAGGTGGCAGAGCATTTGAATGCTTTCAATACTATGGTAAGTCAGTTAGTATCTGTTGATATTAAAATTTCAAATGAAGATAAGTGTATCACTTTACTGTGTTCTCTACCAAACTCGTGGAATAGTCTGGTTGTGACATAGGTAGTAATACAAATGCCTTGAATTTTTATGAAGTGGTCTCATCCTTGTTGTCGAAGGAGATGAGACGGAAGAATATGGAAGGACAAAGTACAAACGCATTATTTTCAAGAGGACGCTCCCAGGAAATAAATAGATCTAAGCTCTCAAGTGGTATATATAAGTCTAAGGGTAGATCTAAATCTCTTGGAAAGTCTGTAAAGGTATGTTGGAGATGTGGAAAAGAAGGTCACTACAAGAAGCAGTGTAGATCAAAAGTTGAAAAAAAGAAGGGAACTAAAGAATCTCCTTCTATAGAAGAAAAGACCTCTAAGGAAGAAGGAGGGGATGTGTACTTGGCTTCTTCAATAACACATGTAGATCATGAGGCATGGTTGGTTGACTCAGGTGCATCCTTTCATATGACTCCCCACAGGGAGTGGTTCTGTGAATATGAAAGGTATGATGTATGTAATGTTTTCTTAGGTGATGACTCGACAACCAGAATCATAGGATGAGGAAAAATAAAGTTGAGGCTCATAGATGGAAAGATTATAACACTACACGGTGTTTTGCACATCCCAGGATTGGCCATCAATTTGATTTATGTAAGAAAAATGGACGATGCAGGGGTAAAAACAATATTTGAAAAGGAAACCTGTAGGATGGTTCGAGGAGCAATGGTGTTGTTGAAGAAAGTTTAGTTTGGAACTCTGTATAAGCTGCAAGGACGCACTATTAGTGATGGGTGTAATAGTTCCATTATTCCTGATATTGGAGTTGAAGAAGAAATAACTCCTACATTCTCTGGAGAAAAGGTTATGATGTGGCATCAAAGACTGGGGCATATTGGAGAGAAGGGTCTTCGACTACTACACAGTAAAGGTATGGTTGAAGGTATGTCTAAATTCTCTCTGGATTTTGATTTCTATGAACATTGTGTATATGGGAAGGAGAATCGGGTAAGATTCCCCTCTGGTACATCGAGGGCAGAAGGAATTTTACAGCTAGTTCACAGTGATGTTTTTGGACCTATATTGGTCCCATCATTGGGAAAATTTGTGTATTATGTCTCATTTATAGATGACTTCTTGAGGAATACTTGGAAATATTTCCTCAGGAAGAAATATAAAGTCTTTGACAGGTTTAAAGAGTTTAAGGCTCTCATTGAGAATCAAACAGAGAAAAGAATTAAGGTGTTGAGGACAGATAATGGCAGAGAGTTCCGCAGGAATGAATTTGAAGAATTATGTAAGAAGTGTGGTATAGAAAGGAAGAAGACTACTCCATATACACCTCAGCATAATGAAGTTGCAGAAAGGATGAACAAGATGCTAATGGAAAAAGAAAGGTGCATGCTCAGTGGTGTCCGGTTAGGGAAATAATTCTGGGTAGAGGCAGTGGGTACTACATGTTACCTAGTCAATAGATCACCCTCATCAACACTGGATGACAAGACTCCACAAGAGGTATGGACTGGTAAGAAACCTTCTCTCACACATCTCAAGGTATTTAGCTATGATTCATATGTTCATGTTCCAAAGGAAAACAAGAGTAAGCTAGATAAGAAGGCTGAAAGTGTATCTTTATTGGATATAAAGATGGTCACAAATGTTATAAGATTTGGAACCCATAAACTAAGAAGGTAGTGTATAGCCGAGATGTGGTATTTAGAGAAATGAAGGATGTTGTTAAACAGGAAGTCCTACCAAGTAAGAAAGAACCGAATAAAATAGAGTTTGATTTAAAGGATGATGAATCAGACTCTACAGAAGAACAGGAATCAGAAGAAGAAGATCCTCATACTCTGATATTGAGGAGATCGGTTCGAGAAAGAAGGCTATCGGAAAGGTATACTCCATTTGATTTCCATTCAAATTTTTCTTTGTCTATTACTGATGATGATGATCCTAGAACTATCAGGGAGGCAGTGGATTCAGAGGATGGAAATCTCTAGAAAAAGGCCATGGATGAAGAAATGGCAACCTTGGATAAGAATGAGGCTTGGGATCTAGTGGAGTTGACGACTGGAAGAAATCCCATTGGAAACAAATGGGTATTTAAAAAGAATTTGAATGGAGAAGGAAAAGTGGAGAAATACAAAGCTCGGTTAGTAGCAAATGGTTATTCCCAGGTTGAGGGAATTGATTTTGGTGAGATTTTTTCTCTTGTTGCCAAATTAACCTCTATAATATTTTTGTTATTTGTTGTTGTTGCATTTGATTTTGAAGTAGAAAATATGGATGTGAAGACAACATTCCTACATGGGGATCTAGAAGAAGAAATATATATGAAGCAGCCAGAAGGATTTGTTGTGAAGGGAAAGAAGGAGCTGGTATGCAAGCTGAAAAAGTCCCTATATGGTTTAAAACAATCACCAAGGATGTGGTATCAAAAATTTGATACTTATATGTTGGGACTTGGTGTCACAAGAAGCAAAGAGGATCATTGTGTGTATTTTAAATTAATTGATGATCATTTGATTTATTTGTTCTTGTATGTAGATGACATGTTCCTGATAGGAAACAACAAGGAGATTATCCAGGATGTGAAAACTCAGTTGTCCTCTAAATTTGACATGAAGGATCTTAGTGCTTCAAATTTAATTTTGGGCATGGAAATTAAAAGAGATCAGAAAAAGAGGAAACTCTATTTAAATCAGAGAAAATATGTCGAGACAATATTGCAGAGGTTTAATATGTAGGAATGTAAACCGATCAAGGTTCCTATTTATGTTGGTGTAAAGTTATATGTGGATCAGTGTCCCAAGACACGGGAAGAGGAGGAGGACATGTCTCATGTTCCATATGCGAGTGCAGTTGGCAGTTTGATGTATGCAATGGTCTATACTAGACCGGACATTACACATGCAGTGGGAGTTTTGAACAGGTATATGTCAAAACCAAGGAAGGAGCATTGGACAATAGTAAAAAGGGTTTTCAGATATTTGCATGGCACTGCTAACTATGGATTGTGCTACCAAAGAAGACCGGGATTAGATAGAGTGGTGGATATACATGGCTTTGTGGATGCGGACTGGGTTAGAGATCTGGATCGTAGGATATCTACAAGTGGGTATGTGTTTAACCTGTTTGGAAGAGAAATAAGTTGGATGAGCAAAAGACAAGCTGTAGTGGAACTTTCAACTACATGAGTTGAATACATGGCAACCACTCATGCAAGTGAGGAAGCAGTATGGCTACAAAGATTGTGTTCAGGTATTGGGTTGGTACAACAAGCTGTAAGGATAGATTGTGATAGTTAGAGTGCAATTTTTTGGCGAAGAACCTGGCTTATCATTCAAAGACAAAGAATATTGATATTCAATATCACTTTGTGAGAGACATGGTTGAAGAAAAGAAAGTATTGTTGATGAAGGTGCACACTTTGAAGAATGTTGCAGATTCATTAACAAAATCCGTGAGAACTGAGAAATTCTCTTGGTGTAGAGGATCCATGGGCATTGCTACCTTGGATTGTTGACTATGTAACCCTGTAACCCCCTATATGCAAAGAAAACAACAAGTGGGAGAATGTTGGGTATGTGTTATATTCTTTGCAGGAGTAGCAGTGTTTGTGTTGTGCTGGGTATGACATCCCCCCATCTAGGGGTTCGGGGGCAGTGCGCCTGAGAATTTTTTTTTGCCTCGGGAAATATGTCGCATTTTTTCCTCATTTTTCATGTTGCCTCGATTTTTGTGTCCATTTTTGGGTGGTTTTTCGGCACATGGTATTTTGTCGATGGTTTTCTATTTCCAGTTAAGGAATTAGGGTTGTTGACTAATCTAGGTCATTGGGTTAGGGTTTTGGAGGCCGATGGCTCCTATATGTATATTGTATTGTAAACAGTGTATCACTATGAATGAATATAGAATATATTGGTTTTCCCAATTTGGGTTTCCAGGGGAAAAATCTCTGTGTAATGTTTGTATTTGCCATTGTATATTATTTGTTTATTTACTGAAAATTTGTTTGCAGTAAATGTTGTACAAGGTTAAAATCTGCAAGGAAGTGTTCCCCTTCTTTGCTCAATAATCCTTTGACTGCCCCACTTCCCTTCTGAGGCTTCAACAACAGGATGGACAAGAAGTCTTAGAGCCCTATATTTAAGGCCCAATGCACCATGTAACAATTCCCAGCAAACTCCCACCCGGAGAGAGAGCTCATGGGCCTGACAAATTGCCTCTTCAGCAGTAAATAAGCCTTCCCAAGCACAAGTTTAAGCAAAAATGACAATAAGTTACAACAAAATATGTATTCCTTTGCAAATGAATTTATTTCTGAAGGATTTCAGAATGAGTGATTCCCCCCCGAATTACACTAAGGCTAACAATATATATTGCATGCTTTCAACTTGACACTTGCCACCTTCAGAAGTATCTTTAGCCACTTGGTGACTCGTTCCCTACCCTCGGGAAATTAAGATAAATACATATCCATAAATTAAACTTTCATAAATATTAATAAAATATTCCCTTGACTTAAGCTTCCCCTTTTTTCCTTTTCCGTGGAGTTTATACCCCATCTCTTTTCATCTGAGTTTAGTCTACATGTAGAGATGTGATTATATTAACAATCTCAAGGGTGATTACATTTACAATACAGGCACACAGGAATTTTGCATCCAAGCTCACTAGCCTTAAAATACAAGCATATATACAAAGGCTTTCTTGCTCCACCTGAATCACATTCTAATCAATGACATGATTAGCATCAGGTATATACTTTTTAAGTAAAGAAACATGGAATACATTATGAATACTCAAGGATGAAGGCAATGAAAACATATATGCGATAGGACCGATCCTCTCCAGGATTTCAAATGGCCTACAATAGTGTGCTACCATCTTAGAACAATTCCCCAACTTTAGGGAACTACATGTTGATAGTATAGTTGTTGTTACACCAAAACCCATAGGTGATTGGTAAACTCACCACTGCCAGATTTCAAGGATCCATGAAAGGTGATTATTCACTTGTCATGATACATCGAGGAGCGTTGACTACTTGCAATTTCGTGCAACAATCTCCCCCTCAGCGCAAGCCGAGTGTGTATCGAACTCATGACCTATAGCTCTGATACCATTTGTTGTAGTACGACTGACGTTACACCAAAACCCGCAGGTGATTGGTAAACTCACCACCGCCCGTTTTCAAGGATCCATGAGAGGCGATTAGTCCCTTGTCACAATACACCGGGGAGCGTTGACTGATTGCAATTTCGTGCAACACTAAGCATGGCTTTCACTTTCAAAAACACATGATCAACCCACTTTGATTTCTCTATGGATTCTTCCTTTATCTGCACAACTCTTTTCCATGTCTTGGGAAGCCTTTACGTTCTGCCTTATCTTTACCACTTTCTCTTCCATTTCCCAGAGTAGATATAGCCCAACTATTGCACAGTCTATTGGATTATCCCAACTCACAGGTGTGTTGCACCTTCTACCATATAGTGCTTCAAATGGACTCATCTCTAAATATGTTTGATATCCATTGTTGTAACAAAACTCTACGAAATGTAAGTAGTCTTCCCATTTTGATGGTTTATCCATCACATACATCCTTAGCATATCTTCTATTGCCTGATTTACCCTCTCGGTTTGTCCTTCTGATTCTGGGTGATATGTTGTGCTAAATTTCAAACTTTTCCCAATTCCTTTGAATAATCCCTTCCAATAATTTGAAGTGAACTTGGGATCTATGTCAAACACAATTTCCTTAGGCGTACCATGCAATTTAGCAATTTCTCGCATGTATATCTTAGCAATGTCGGTTTCCTTGTGCGTTGATTTCACTGGAACAAAATGGGCAACTTTAGTAAGCTTTTCCACCACCACCATAATAGAATCATGTTGCTCGGAAGTCATATGAAACATAGTTACAAATCCATCGTTATAACTTCCCACTTCCACTCAGGAATGGACAAAGGTTGTAGCAAACTAGTCGGATGATTATGCTCATCCTTGACCTTCTGACATTCAAGGAATCTAGCAATAAAATCAGTAACTTCCTTCTTCATAACTGGCCAATAGTATTGCTTCTTGACGACGAAAATTGTCTTTTAGTATCCTGGATGTCCAGCATAAGGAACCTTATGCATCTTTGAAAATATCAGGCTTTTCAACTCCTAATCATTTGGCACATAGACTCTGCGTCTATACATGAGGATCCCATCCTCTCTTAGCTCATAACCTTCCAAATTCAGTTGTGACATACCTTTCTACAAGTTTGCCTTTATGTCCACATAGCACATATATTATTTGGAAACTTCTAAAATTCTGTCACAAAAATATATCTAGTACATTCTAATGGTTGTACCATGCATCTCATGCACTCTCCTGCTGAGTGCATCAACCACCTTGTTCTCTTTACCTTTGATATGCTTAATATCAAAGTCATACTTGTTGAGGAATTCCAACCATCTACTTTGTCTAACATTTAAAGTTGCCTAACTAAATAAATATTTCATACCATAGTGGTTTGTCCTCAGCTCAAATATTTTATCCATGAGATAGTTCCTCCACATCCTCAAGGAATGCATTATGGCCACCGACTCTAAATCATGAGTGGAATAGAGCCTTTCATATTCTTTTAGCTTCCTTGATTCATAACATATCACGTGCCCATTTTGACTAAGGAATCCCCAAGTCCTTCTTTGCAAGCATCAATACATACAACGAAGTCTTCATTTGGATCAACAATCCTCAAAATTGGCGCACTTGTCAACAAAAACTTCAAGTGCTGAAAACTTCTTTCACAATCTGTAGACCATTCAAATCGCACACCCTTATTTTGCAAGGAGGTAATTGGGTGCACAATTTTTTAGAAGCCTTAAATAAACCTTCTGTAGCACCCTGCTATTCCCATAAAGGACCTTACCTCTGCAACATTTCTTGGTGTTGGCCATTCCTCAATGGTTTTTATCTTTGATGGGTACATGACTATTCCTTCCTCTGAAATGATATGACCCAAGTAATGAATCTGTCTCTGGTAAAGTGAACACTTTCTCAACTTTCCATAAAGTTGTTGCTCCCTCAATACCTGCAACACCATCTTCAAGTGTTGCTCATGCTCTTATTCAAACTTTGAGTAAATAAGTATGTCATCCAAAAATACAATGACAAACTTATCTAAATAATTTCTGAAAAATCCATTCATTAAACACATGAAGGAAGCTGGTGCATTTGACAACAAAAATGGCACCATTATAAACTTGTAATGACCATACCTTGTTATGAAGGCATTCTTGATGATATCTTCTTCTTTTATTCTCACTTTGTGATATCCAAATCTGAGATCAATCTTGGAAAATATCCTTGCACCCCTTAGTAGATCAAACATGTCATCTATCCTTGGAAAAGGATACTTTTTCTTCATTGTTACCTTATTCAACTTCCTAAAGTCAATACAGAGTCTCAGCGTACCATCCTTCTTTTTCACAAATAAAACCAGCGCACCCCAAGGTGACACACTTGGGCGCATATACCCCTTCTTTAGAAACTCTTCAAGTTGCATCTACAACTCCTTCAATTCTGGTGTAATCATCCTATAAGGATTTTGGTGGATATCGGTGGCCACCCACCTTTTCCAACTGGCTCCAAATAGCTTTCTAGAGATTTTGGTATTTTACTATCTTTAGCAGTTTTTCGAGTCCTAAACTTCTGGAGCCGTTTTGAGGCCCTAAATGACGTTTTTTTGGGTATGTTGCAGTTGCAAAATTTCATCATAAAATTTTGTGCAACTGTTGTATTCCTCGGATAGATCTTTCCAATGGGCTATCGTACGCCTAAAACAAAGATAGTATGCAAAATTTATGACCCAGAGAAGTTGATGTACTGACTTACCCAAACGAAGCCCACATGACTTTTGGTGCTTCATCTCCTAGGGTTAGGTTTTTGGATGTTTAGGGTTTTTGAAACTCCTATTTATTTTTAAAATGTATTGAGAGCCTCATTGTAATCATCTTCTTGCGAATGAGCGCAACCATCGCATCTTTTCTTAGAGATAAGCCGCCACCATTCTAGCAAGATTGTTTTCCGTTGCATTTTACAATTTCAGCTTATTTCCTTATTGAATAGAAAACTAGTTTTATTGTATCTCTGTTATTCTGTGTTAAGCATATGTTAATAATTTGTATTCATTTCATTCTACTCATAAAATCTGGATCAGTGGTATCAGAGCAGTCTGCTCCTTATCATCTTAATGCATGTCCCCAATGAGGTCGGAGTACAAAGAGTTGGGTCTCGAGCTTGTTTCTCTTGAGGACAAAAGTTCTTGCATGCCCAAGCGACCTCTCATGGCAGGAGAAAAGAAATATGATGAGGCAGGAGATCCTTTCAAATTGTTGATTGAGGAAGCCCTCATGGAACAGAGGAACGAGATGATGGATAGTTTTGCGCAAATCCTTCGGTAGCTACCAACATGCGACGCATCTTCTTCGAGCGGAGGTGCCACCCCCTTCAAGGTACAAATAAACTTCGATATTCCAATATTTGAAGGTCAGATACACACAAATGTTGTAGACAAGTAGTTGAATCTACTAGAAGGGTATTTTTATGTCCATAACTTTTCAAATAGAGAAAATATTACTTTTGCGCTCCTCAAAGTCGTTCCCCATGTCAAAGATTGGTGGGAAACTTTCTGTGAGCAAAAGGAAACAGAGGAACCCTCATTATTTACATTCACGACCACCTGGGAATCCTTCAAGGATGTTATTAAGGAACAATACTACCATGTCGAAAGTTATGACGACTTGTATACCAAATGGACCACACTACGGCAAGAAAGAGACCAAGCAATGCCATATTTCACAAATATCTTCCATACCTTGCGCACCAAGTTGGGTATCAAAGATTCAGAGCGACATCTAGTGCTCAAGTATCGTGGTGCTCTGCATAGATACATCCAGACCAAAATGAAATTTCTAGACATCTCATCCTTGGGTGCGGCCTACCAATATGCCGTCAAAATCGAGCAGAAGCTCAAACAAAAGATGTGACAATTTGGGTCGGGGAACCCCGCACAAAAAAAGCTAGGAAAGGGCGGCCCCGACCCACAGAACAAAGGACAGAGAAAAGATGGACAGTATCAGGACAACCAGTCCAAGCCAAAAGCAAAGAAGGACACTGAAAAGACAAAGAAAGATACCGGGAAGTGGTGCGACTTCCATAAGATCCCTTGGCATAACACTATTGACTGCCACTCAAAGCAGTCGTTGGTGGCCAAAGTGAAAGCCTCTAAATCAGATGCAGGTTATGACTCTGAGTCAGAACTAGAAATGGAAAGACGGATGATTGACACGAAACCTAGTGCCACCGTTGCTACCACCAAGCTCCAGCATGGTGGACTAGATGAGCCAGAAGAAGGAGAGTGCCTCTTCCATTCACAGATGTGGGTAAAAGGAACCCTGTTGCACTTCATCATTGATAGCGGTAGCCAAAAGAACCTTATCTCAACAGAGGTCATCAAGCGGCTAGCTCTGTCGACAACACCGCACCCACAACCCTACACCATTGGATGGCTCTGCTAAGGAAGCGATCTCTACGTCAGTGCGTCAGCCAACAGTGTCGACTATCATATGGCATCAAGCCCTTCAAAGACGAGGTATTATGTGATGTTGATCCTCTCGAAGTTTGTGATGTTCTTTTGGGCCAACCCTATTTATGGAAACATCATGTTGTATATGAGTCTAGGCCTCGTAGTGTTATTATTACTTTGAACAGGAAATTGTACAGGATACCCGAGGTTGTCCCACCTAGTGCTAATTCCTTGATCTCTGCTAAGCAATGCAGGAAGGCCATCTCTCAGATGTGGAAGTTTTTCTTCTTCATGATTCACTCTCAGAATGAGCAAAAGATCACAGCCGACCTCTCCACACAGCAGAAGAAAGTATATAAGGTCATGGAAGAATACTTGGATATCTTCTCCTCACCTACCGGGGTACCTCTGCTCTACCAAGTCAAGCACCCCATCGATCTGACGTCAGGCACACCGCTGCCCAATGGGCTAGTATATCACCGCTCTCTGTTAGAGAATGAGGAGATCAAGCGACAGATCCAAGAACTACTCCACAAGGGGTACATCCATCCCATCTCATCACCTTTCGGGAGCCCAATCATGCTGGTACAAAATAAAGATGGAACCTAGCGACTTTGCATTGATTACCGGGCTGTGAATAAAATCACGGTCAGAAACCGGTACTCGATTCCCCGAATCGATGACCTCCTTGATCAACTCACGGGGGCCAAATACTTCAGTAATATTGATCTGAAGTCTGGCTACCACCAGGTCCCGATAGAATAGACAGATGTATGGAAGACCGCCTTCAAGTCAAAGGAAGTCATTTTTGAATGGTTGGTCATGCCGTTTGGTTTGACAAATGCTCCAGCCACTTTCATGAGGATGATGGATGATATCCTGTGACCATTCAGCAATACTTTTGTAGTAGTGTATCTGGATGACATTCTCAATTACAGCAAGGCTTGGGTCATATTCAGCAGTTTCTGCACACCCTTTGGCAACACAAGCTATACACCAACTTGGAAAAATGCTCCTTCGACATGGACAGGGTCCATTACCTGGGCTACATCGTTGATCAACATGTCGTACATGTGGATCTACCCAAGATCCAAGTCATCCATGACTGGCCAAACCCAACCAAACTCACTGAGCTTCGTAGCTTCTTGGGCCTTGCCAATTTCTAACGCAATTTCGTGTTGGGATTCTCCCATATTGCATGGGCCCTCAACCAAATAACTAGGGGTGGTGGTAAGGAAAAATTTGCGTGGGGTCAGTCTCAACAAAAAGTGTTCGATGATTTGAAGCAACACTTGTGCTCAACCCCAGTATTTTCACTACCAGACTTGTAACAACCCTTTGAGATTGAGACAGATGCTTCAGACTATGCTATGGGTGTCATTCTCACTCAACACAGCCACCCTGTGGCCTATCATAGTGAGACACTATCAGATGTTCTCCGTAAGTACCCTACTTACGACAAAGAAATGTACTCCATTGTGAAAGCCTACCGCTAGTGGAGACATTAAATTCCTGGGAAGGAGACAATCATCCACACCGATCATAAGCCACTACAATTCATGCAGACACAAGGAAAATTGTAGAATGACCGCCATCAAAAGTGGTCCAGATACTTATAGAACAGCTAACACCAACAGAGCTCAACCCCGACTGCATACAATAGGAATCCAGTGATAATATTGTGGACACATAGATCAAGGGCACTCGACAACAAAGGATCCATCTTTATCGAGTCACCAAAGCAGGGCAGCTCCTTCACCAAGGCAAGTGGCTCACCCGGGGCCAGATTCAACAAAAATTTCCTCATCTGATGGGAGAACTCAACGCAATGGAGACCATTTCTTCCTTAGGAGGGAGGATTGATCCAGGTGGATATCGGTGGCCACCCACCTTTTCCATCTAGCTCAAAACAACTTTCTGGCAATTTTGGTATTTTACTATCTTTAACAGTTTTTCGAGTCCTGAACTTCCGGAGCCATTTTGAGGCCCTAAACGACGTTTTTTTGGGTATGTTGCGGTCGCAAAATTTCATCATCTAATTTTTCATCATGAAATTTTGTGCAATTGTTGCATTCCTCAGATATATATTTCCAATGGGCTATCATACGCCTAAAAAGAAGATCGTATGCAAAAGTTATGACCCCAGGAAGTTGATGTACTGACTTACCCAAACGGGGCCCACATGACTTTTGGCGCTTCATCTCCTAGGGTTAGGTTTTTGGATGTTTAGGGTTTTTGAAAATCATGTTTATTGTAAAAAGGCCTTGATAGCCTCATTGTAATCATCTTCTTGCAAATGAGTGCAGCCATCACATCTCTTCTTAGAGATAAGCCGCCACCATTCCAGCAAGCTTGTTTTCCGCTGCATTTTACAGTTTCAACTTATTTCCTTATTGAATAGAAAACCAGTTTTACTGTATCTCTACTATTCTGTGTTAAGCATCTATTAATAATCTATATTCATTTCATTTTGCTCATAAAATCCGGATCACCTTCTTTAGAAGCTCTTCAAGTTGCATCTACAACTCCTTCAATTCTGGCGTACTCATCCTATAAGGAGTCTTGGATACAGGAGCTGCTCCTGGCATCAAATTTATAGAGAAGTCTATATCTCTTTTCAATGGAAACTCTGGTATTTCTTTAAAGACATCCTTGAATTCCTTTAGTATTGCGCAATCTTCAATGCTTGGCACTTTATCCATGGGTGCCTCCTCCATGTGCGCTGCAAATACTTGACATGATTTCCTGTAACTTTTCTTCAATTGCAAGGATGAAATTTCTCTGATAGTCACAGCTCTTGGAATGCCTTGAGCCGTTCTCAAATTTCCTTGCTCATCCAAGCAAGTAAATGCCTTATTATAATATTCTAGAATAGCATGATGTCAGTCCAACCAATCCATGCCAATGAGGCAATAATACAAGCCCAAAGGTATAATATTCAAATCAGCTTTTGCATGTAGTCCATTCATTTCGATTGGGCATGCCTTGACCATCTCATTTTCCTTTTTTCCCCTGTAGCTAACTGAACCAACCAAGGTTTTCCAAGCTTGCTTCTCGACAATTGGAATCTTTCCACCATTTTAGGATCTAGATAACTATGACTAGCTCTTGAGTCAATTAAAATAACAATGGGTTGGTCATTAATCTTACCTTTTGCCTCGATCATGTGCGACTGAAACTCGGCTTGATTGTTGTCCAGGGCTATGCAAATTCTAGGTACACTTCCACCCATTTCTTCAACTGTCACATATTTGCGTACAATGTGTGTAGTCCTCACTTTTTTATCTCTTTGAGGGCAATCTCTAAACATATGATTTCTATCGCAATCCTAACACTTCATTGGTTGTTGCCTTGACTTGGTTTCCATTGTCTTGGTCATTCTGGGCTCCTTGGAAATTGGCTATCCTTACGTAATATTTCTGAAAAATGGTGGCTTAGTCCCCTTCTTCCTTTGTTCCACCTTGCTTTTCTTCTGGTCTTCCCAAGCCTTTTGGAAATTCAGTCTTCCCTTTTGTTGATCATAGAGACATTTAGCTCTCCTTATAGTTTCTTCCAATGTATTGGGATCATCATATTGTATCTTATCGCTAATAAATGATGGAAACCCACTAAGGTACCTTTGAATCTTCACATGTTCATCCTTGATAAAAGGAACATATTTTAGCTCTAAAAATCTCCTTTCGTACTCATCTATGGTCACGCTCCCAAGCTTGATTTCAAAGAACTCCTTCATTTTCCTATCATAGCAGTGCTTGGTTAAATATTTCTTTTCAAAATATCACTTGAATTCCCTCCAAGTAACCTTCTTCTCATCAATGTGTTACACTTGCACATATTGATCCCACTGCATTGATGCTTTCCCATTGAGATGATAAATGACAATTTTCCCTTCTACCCGTGAGGAGTAATTATGCATCTGGAAGTATTTCCTCGTACCCAACAACCAAGTTTCTACATCCTCGTCCTTCTTATTCTCACCATCAAAAGTAGGAGGCTTGATCTTATTCATTTCCCCTTGTATCTCGTCCACACCATTCCTTCTCTTATGCTTTTTGACAGGAGATGGACTTGAACTACTACGTGATTTCCTAGCTGAATATATTGGAGAGTGATGGAGATGCTTGTCAGCGCTTTTTGTTTTTCTTCCCTCATCATGAGATCATGACCTACTTGTCTCTATCTCCTTATCCATCTTTTTCTCAATTCTATCAAATCTTTATAGCAACTTGATGTTGAAGCCTTCTTGTTCCTCCTTGGCTTTCATAAGCCTGTTGATATTAGCTTTATAACTTTGGACGTCCTTTTGCAAACTTTTTATGGACTCTACCAAGTTCAAACTCTTTTCTAAGCCTACCCTATGTCCATTGGATTTTGAACCTTCAACACCCATACCACTGTACAACCTTTCCATTTATTCATCCAGACTATAGGTTATATGCACACTTGCCATGCTTTTAATCTTTGCGTTGATCCTTACCTGAACTAATCGTTGTTAATTTTTCAAAATGTGCAGTCAACAAGATTTGTTAGACTAATTAATGCAGCAATTTTATGAAATATATGAACAATTTGTCAGAATCCTTTCTTTTCTTTTTCCTTTGGATGATTTTTAACATCCAAACTCTAGTGTGCTCACCCGCGCATCATTTTTTTTGTGCGCATCACAACTCCATACTGCGCACCAATGGTTTTCCGCACAAAATAAACTCTGCATTACGTAACACCAATACTTAACGTACACGTATATTTCATGTTGATCTCTGGCCTACACAAATCCAGTGTTGAACCAATCACTCTGATACCAAAATGTGACATCCCTAGACTCCTAATATGGGCCACGTCACACAATCTCAACTTCAACCTCTAGGATATTCTTTGTAGCAACCAATCTCACTACTCGACAAAGATACTTCAAAATTCCTAGTGCGTGGATACTACTTATAATGCTCCTTGTTACAAGTAGGTCGGATTAACTACGCACAACCCTAAGGTACTGCAGCTAGACTCGTGTTGAGATTCACTCTACAAGTACACTTCTTTTAATACAATTATAACAGCGAAATAAATGTCACAAATCCTCTGCGCACTTTAACCCTTCAGTACATGCACACACACACACACACATTGGTGTGCATGCAACACTTCTACGCACAAAGTACTACTACGCGCACAATCAATCCAATACTACAAATAGAATTATATCACTTTGTTCACATTGACTGCTTCACTGCACACTCGACAAATCATACCATGCCTTGGTATCTTCTAATCATACCACGAAGTTTAACTTACATGAAGACTTAGGAATTGTCATACTTCTCATGAGAAACAATACATATATATTCATTATACATGTAGCTAAAAAGAAACACTTATAACTATTGTGCTCACTTGTGATGCAACATACATGAATAAGAAACCCATATATATGTGTGTGTGTGTGTGTGTGTGTGTGTGTGTATACATACATACATATATATATATATATATATATATATATATAAGCAGTAACATTGCACAGAGTTAACCACAATATGCAAATGCAAATTCATACAGAATATGAACCCGTTTAACATATAACATTAGAGCACACAATAATTAAACAATCATGTGAAGGACACTTATCTCTTATGAAAAGTCACCAACTGCGTGTAGGAATTAGACGTTCCTCTTAGTCATAGACTTTGTCACTCATAATATTTCAACGACAGGTCACCCTCAAGTTGGGCTTAAAATGTAGAAGAAAAAGGGTTCCTATCACCAGACTATGGTCTGATATTCAGCAAAAGACTTCGTCCAAGGTGTCTACTGTTGCAACTAGACTACAGTCCCTCATTCCCACATGCATGTCCCACCCTAGGAAGTGTTCCCCTTCTCTACTTAATAGTCCTTCAGTTGCCCCACTTCCCTTCTGGGACTTCAACAACAGACCGAACAGGAAGTCTCAGAGCCCTGTATCTAATGCCCAGTGCACCAGGGAACAATTCCCATCAAAATCCCACCTGGAGAGAGAGCTCACGAGCCTGAAAACCCGCCTCTTTGATAGTAAAAAAGCTTTCCCAAGCACAAGGTTAAGAAAAAAATGACAATAAGTTACAACAAAATATGTATTCCTTCACAGAGGAATTTCCTTTTGAAGGATTTCAGAATGAGTGATTCCCCCTTTGAATTACACTAAGTCCAACAATATATATTGCATGCCTTCAACTTGATACTTGTCACCTTCAGAAGTAGCTTTAGACACTTGGTGAATCATTCCCTACCCTCGGGAACTTAGGATAAATACATATCCACAAATTAAACTTTCAAAAATATTAATAAAATAATCCCTTGACTTAAGCTTCCCATGTTTTCCTTTTCCATGGAGTTTATCCCCTGTCTCTTTTCGTCTAAGTTGAGTCTGCATGCAGAGATGTAATTATATTAATAATCTTGATGGTGATTACATTTACAATACAAGCGGACTTGCCTTTTGCATCTAGGCTCACCAGCCTTAAAATACAAGCATATATACAAAGGCTCTTTGGCCTCAAAATTACGCGCTTAATCTAATGTGCCCAAGACTCTGGGATGTGGGCACTCTTATTTTGATGTGCCATCCTCACACTCTTTCACAAGTGTATTCTATACTATAAAATGTGTGCATTCTTTATTTTATGCATAATCCTCACGCAATCACCAAACTATGGAATGTGCACACAAATCTGAATTCAAGACTTGCTACTAAGAGCTCATGAGCTTATATATATATATATCTATAT
>ML785289.1:115934-126833 GCA_009831015.1 Picea engelmannii | reverse complement strand
GTTGGGGTTCAACCTAGGGGTATTACAGCCAGGGATTGCTTGATATGAAAATTGTGAGTAAATAAAGGAGTTGGTGAAGAATTATGGGAATTAGTGGCCATGAGAAGGAGAGAGGGGTCCAGTTTCGTAGGATTCTCCAAGGTGATCAGCTCAGGGGAGGCGTTGTGCTCGAGGAGGACTCTGGAGCATGAACGAACACAATTTTGATAGGATTTTGATTACAAATAACATGACATTCAGTTGAGGAGTGAAAATGAGATTTGTGATAAGAACACCATTTGCTAGGTTTGGGTGAGGTGGGAGAGGCAGGAGAAGAAGGAGTTGAGGAAGGACCAACTTTGGATAGAGGAGATCGAAGGCAAGGAGAGAGATTTTTTTCGACATCCAAGGCCTGAAGAAAGGCCTTATCTAAGGAAGAACTTTCAAATAAATCAACCTCTCTGCATATAAATAATAAAATACCAAAGTTAAATTTAACAATGAGTACCTCTTTCAGATCTTGAATCTATTGTTGAATGTGAAGCTTAGTAAACACTTCAATGTAGCTTTGGATTGACTGACCCAAGAGTTGGCAGAGTTGCAACCAACAAACTAGGAGAGTCTAACAATACCCTGAGGGATAGAAGCAATGCCACAATGCTTGACAAAAGGCATCCCAAGAACCAATAGGTGGAGGGTTTTTCACAGAAGGATCACCGAAGTCCACCACCTGAGAGGAGGTATTTGTTTAGGCATCCCACCAAGCTTAAGCAATCCCTTCCAATTTCAAACTGACTATCTATAGCTTCTCTTCTTATGTCATTCATGGGCAGGTCTTGAAATAAGTGGATAGACTGTGTATCTAAGAATTAATGGCCTCACCATTCACATGCCTTGAAAACTTAGGTAGCTGGAAATGAGTATCCAACTACAATGGTGTTGGGGAGCTCCATTGGAGTTGCATGAGTTCATTCAAAGAAAGAGCCAAGTCCTAAATGGGAGAATATTTCCCAAATGTAGAATCCTCAGGGGAGGAGGCTCTATGAGGAGGCATTACCTTCATATACTAAAGAAACTGATATTTGGATCTGGATTTGATCCAACCCTCAAGCACACCATCTAGAGCTCAAAAGGGAGGGCGTACTAGCAAACCCTAGCCAAGCTCACACTAAGAAGGCATGCTAGAAGAGAGGGGAGGGCATGGAAAATCCTAGCGCACTGCTAAAGTTGCAAATCACTACAAAGGACTGGGCAATGGATGGCTTGAGAAAACCCTAGCACATTGACTGAGAGATGGGTGGATCCACCCATACCATGCCTTTGGATATGAATAATCGGGTGAGGGCAGACACTAGCAACCCAAAACAAATTCTATCTGAAACTCATTGGAGGAGAAACATCTTAGATCAAAGCTCTGATATTGTTTGATCTACAATAGCAATACTCAAGAAATTAACTAGAATAGGAAACAACAATACTAGCACCAAACTAAGAGAAAAATGACCATCACTTTATTTAGAATAGGAGGCAGGCTAATATATACACATGTTATTACATGATGGCTTGAATGGGTCAAGCTACGACTAGATTCTAACAACTAGTTAGTTAGATCTAATCAACTACTTCTTTAGGACTTGTGCCCAACTATTCTTGTCCTCCAATAAGCTGAGAGAGTGAGCCTTCCAAGAATCCAACTGGATGAGGGAGTGTTCCTTCATTGGGATTCACGTGGATGTATGTTGGGTTTCCCACTATGACCTCAGGAACTATGACTTCAAGAACCATGACCTCAGAAACTTTGACTTGAGAAAATTTTACCTAAGGAACTATGACCTCAAGAACTTTGACCTCAGGAACTATGACCTTAGGAAATTTGACAATACAAACTTTGACCTCAGAAACTATGACCTTGGGAACTTTGACCTAAGGAATTTTCACCTACGAAACTATGACCTAAGGAACTTTGACCTTCAAAACCTTGACCTCGAGAACTATGACCTCGGGAACTTTAACTTGGGGAACTTTAACCTTAGGAACTATGACCTCAGGAACTTTGACCTCTAGAACTATGACCTCAGGAACATTGATCTCAAGAAATTTGACCTCAAGAACTATGACCTCAGGAAATATGACCTCAAGAACTATGACCTCATGAACTTTGACCTTAGGAACTATGCCCTTAAGAACTTTTTCCTTGGGAACTTTGACCTTAGGAACTATGACCTCAAGAAATATGACCATACGAACTTTGACCTCAGGAATTATGACCTCGGGAACTTTGTCCTTGGGAACTTTGACCTCAAGGACTTTCATGTGAGGAATTATTACCTCGGGAACTTTGACCTCGAGAACTATGACATTAGGAACTTTGACCCAAGGAACTATGAACTCAAGAACTATGACCTCAGAAACTTTGATCTCACTAATTTTGACCTAAGTTATAATGATACCACGTGTTTTTAAGCCCAAAATGACCCTCTGTTACAAGATTTGTGGATTGACAGTTGATACAATCAACACCAAAAGATCAAGAAGGTTTATGGGGTTTGACCCAAGTTGACTCCTTAAATAGAATGTCCAAAATGGTTTGGGAGGCTATGGACTTGAATAGAGGCATCCTAAGTGGCCATGAAACTAGGTTAGGAGTTTACATCCCCAATTCAATCCAAGAAGTTAAGAAATGCCCCAAAGAGGGGCCTTAAGAGGTCAAAATGAATGACATTAATGATCAAGCATTAGAGATCAAAGAGGAAACGTGGTTTAAGGAATCCACCTAAGCACTATACATCCAATGAGGTCCCAACTCTAGGTTAAGGTGAGAGGACCCCCAAGAATGTGACCATCACATTAGTGTAGTGGTTGGGAGGCCCTATATCATCATTGGGCGGGGGTTGGAGTGGTTACACTTGAACATGACATTAGGGTGGACTGCACAAGATACCTCACAATGGATAGGTCTATGTGAGTAATCAAGTACAATTTGTTTATGTTACAACCTTCAATACCATTGCAACACATTCCCTCTTGAAACTACACGAGATGAAAGACTACATGCGATGTTTAAAAGAATGGGCGGTTGATGTCCAATTCTCAATTGTTAAGCTCAAAGTTAAGCAACAACATTGCAAGAAGCAACACATGTTTTGGAATCACTAGTGGCATACTTATAAACATTTGTCAGATTATTAGTGGAATTCTTGCCCCCCCCCGCCCACCTAGCCCAATTCCTAGACCTCCAAAGGACACTTCATAAAACATAGGTTCAACAAGGTACATAGAATCTATCGCTAATGCCCAAGATGGACATTAATCTATATTTCAAATGTAATTAATGTTTTTTCATCATTTGTTATTGTTAAGAGAATATACTAGACAATGTAGTGTTAGATATTGGAAGCATAAATCATTGATAAGACTACTAAATCCCAAACAATGAGTTGTGAAATTTTTTCTCTATCTAAATGTTCAAAGTTGTCTAAATTTTGTATTATTCACAAAATGACACCCAACAATACCTTTTGACTTAATACAATTAACAATATCGATTAAAAATGTGTATTCTTTGGATTCTTTATATGTTTTTAAATCTTTGTCTATACTTAAGAGATATGGGATTAAACTAAATTTATGCCCCTTAAAATGATGGGGAAACAAGAGATTTGGAATTAAAATAACTTTATGCTCTTTAAAATGATGGGGAAACAAGAATTAAAATGCTTTGTGTACTCCTGCTTACCTATAAAAGAAAATTACACTCCAATACGCTATGGTTAAAGCATACTGTGACTAAGCTATGTTATATAGAGAGAGAGGAGCCCAACTTTTATGTTTTATGCTTTTTTTTCATGTTTGATAAAAAAAATATTTATTTTTGTATGATTTTTTTATTTACCAACCCATTCATTAATATTTGTAAATACCAACAATCAAACAAATCAAATGTGTAGTGAATCAGAAGATCCAAATATAAAATTACAAATTAAAAAAACTAATGTAGAATGGAAATCTAAAAGCATACAATCTAGCATCATGTGTTTACACAGGACATTTCAAAGTTGTATCTTTTTATCAACCAGAAAATTGCCCTTTATATTATAAATATAAATGAGTACACATTACAGCATCATCATACTATGCAGACTCCACGAGTCACGTCAGACTTCTGAAAATACTAGGACCATTATCAAAAAATACACTCCTATCATAACTCTACAACCTAATAACTAGATGAGCGCCATCAAAAAGAGGGATTACAAGGCAAAAAATACCATCCACATATATCGGCAATCACCAAAAGATAGCCAAATCTAAAAATCCAAACTGAGTCAAAAAACACTGATAGAGATGGAAGGCCCCTCTTGACCTTCAACCCATCTGTTGAATTCAAGCTTTCCTATAGGCTTGCTAAGGGCTAGTTTCGAGAGTACTTCTGCCTCCATATTCAGCTCCCTATACACATGAGTGAAGTGTATCTCTCTGAACGCAGATTTCATCACTTTAATGCTATCCGTCCAACCCATTAGAGAGGCCACCTGCAGTTTACCTCTATCCTTTAGCCACTCGATGATGATCTTTGAGTCGCCAATGACCTGGATCACCTCAAGATTTAACTGTTGCACTAGATAAAGAGATGCCCAAGCACCTAACAATTATGCCCTCGTATTTGTCCCCTGGCCACAATTTAGGGTCCATTTAATAGTGAAAAGATCACTGTGTTTAATTATACCTCCTGCCCCACACCTGAGAGAGTTTGAAAGGGTTTCCCCATTGAACCAACAAACAACTGATGTCAACAATTGAGGTGGCTAGATGAGACACACTTTTACACTTTTAACCACCATCCCCATGCTCAGCCTTGAATTAACTTTTGATGTCACAGAAAAAATAGAGGCTTTGGACCCTTCAAAAATGACCTGGTTCCTCTCCAACCATAAGAACCAACAAATATAAGTAGGGAGAGTGATTAAGGCAGCTTCCTTCTCAACCCAACTCTCAAAGAAGGAACTAAACAAAGCTCCTTCCCAAATAGTCCACAAATTTAAATCTGTATAAAAATGACTCCAAACCTCCCGACAAAAGCTGCAAGAAATAAAGAGATGGAACATTGATTCCTCTTCTTTAAGACATAATACACAGATATTTGGCCCCTACCAACCCTTCCTTTGCAGATTATCCCAAGTGAGAATTATATTCTCCAAAGATAACCAAATGAAAAGATTGATCTTTGGGATAAGATCCCATTTCCAAATGAGTCTTCACCAACCTTCAACATGAGTTGGCTAGTAAGTTTTTGCAAGTGTCAGGTATATGTTTTTAGCAGTAATAATACCCGAGCAGTCACCTCTCGCCCATAACGACTCATCATTAAAGTGATTTAACTGAATCCCCACACACAACAGAGATTTACGATAATCCTCCCACTCCTCTACATTGTTCCTGACCAAGCCTAGATCTTCACTCGACCTCCAATATGATGATGGGATACCTGTCCTGCTAACTCTTCTAGCTTGATAAAGATATAACACAGAGATCCTTCTAAGATCGTCCTGCAACTGATAGGATAAGAATGATGAATTCCCCAAACCCACAATGCAATCTAAACCAACTTGAACACTGTGACCAGAACCTGGTCTCCATCCAATCCAATGTGTTAACAGGTGAAGAGTTTTTAACAGGGTTTTTCCAGGTTTGCGAGGCCGACGACAGAGAAGGTGATGCCGACCGCAACCAAGTAATCAAGGAGCAATGAGGAAAATACTTGTCTTTTATAACTTTACTCCAAATAACCTCCTTTGTTAAAACATGCCACAAAGAATTTGCACCTAGAGCCTTATTAAAAAGGAAAATGTTGTGAATTCCCAAACCTCCAAAAATCTTTGGCCTTGCTAAAATCTCCTAGCTACACAGGTGGATGTGCTTCCTCCCCTCAACACCAAACCACAGAAAGTTAAACATCATGCTACGGATTTTGTGCAGAAGGGAAGTTGGAATGGCTGCATGTGCCATCCAGTACACGGCCTGACCCTCAAGCATAAATTTTACAAGAGTGAAACGTCCCCCCAAGGACAACCACCTATTGTACCACCATCCGATCTTTTCTTCAAATTTTGAAAGTAGCCATCACCAATCCTCCGGTTTGTGCGTGTCTGCCTTTAAATAATAACTAAGATACCAGAATCCTTTTGCCAATTCCTCAAAGCCATGTGGAAAAAGAGACTTTAAACTATCCAAAGAATCTCCAGAGATCCCTGAGTGATAAAATATTGATTTTGACCAATTAATACATAGTCCATATGCTCTGCAGAAAGTTGTTAAAATTATTTTTATCTCAAACCACTCTTCGACCAATGCCTTCGACAAAATTAAAACATCATCTACAAAAAACAAATGCAAAATCTTTAAAATTCTTGAAACCTTGACCCCAGAGAGCTTCCCTTTGCCCATTCCTTTTTTCAACAATAAACTCAGACCTTTCATGACAAGTATAAATAACAATGGTGACAATGGGAAACCCTAGTGCAATCCTCTTCTAATTTTGAACATATGAGAAGTCTCCCCATTTATCAAAACCGCGTAATTTGCAGTGGTCACACACCCTAAGATCCAATTCGTGAAGCATAAGCTAAAACCCGATTGGATAAGGATCAAGCATAAGAAGTCTCAGTTTATATAGTCGTAGGATTTCTTAAGGTATAATTTTAGAATCAAGACTTTGGATTTCTTGATATTTATACTATGGAGACACTCCTGAGCTGTACCAATTGCATCCAAGATCTGCCTCCCTTTGAGGAAACCTAACTAGTCTTTCAACGGTGACCGTGAGAGTACAGGCTTGATCCTATTGGCAATTACCTTTGTAATCAACTTGTAGCAAAGGTTACACAGGGAAATCGGTCTATAATCCCCAAAGCAACGAGGATTATTTACCTTTGAAATCAACGTTAAGAAGGTAGCATTTAATGAGTTTTTTACTGAACCCCTGAGCCTTGAATCCTCTACCAGATCAAGCAAGTCATCTCCCATTAGATCGAAGAAATGAAGGGAAAACTCCACAGTCCACCCATCGGGCCCCAGGCTCTTATCTCTAGAAAAAGAATTAAGAACCTCCCATAGTTCCAATTTTGTACACGGTCTATACATGAGTGCCATTTCCTCATCGCGAACCAAAGGGGAAAAAAGTGCAGCTGTATTTACCAGATCTACAATATGATCTTGGTCCCCCTTTTCATAAAAGGATTTGAAAAACTTTACTGCTTCAAATTTAATGGCTTCCACTCCGCTATGTAACTGTCCTTGCTCATCACAAATCTCCCAGATTTGATTTTTGTTCCTCCTATAACTGGCAAAGTTATGAAAAAATTTTGTATTTTTGTCCCCACACTTTAACCATATAGCTCTGCTTCTGAGTCTCCATAATTCTTCTTCTTCTCTAAGAATTTTGTCCCAATCCATCTCCAACTGCTTGATTTTTATCTCCCTTTCAATAGTACGTGGCTCCCGAGCCTCCTGCATGAGATAACCAGTCAACAAACTTTCCAGTCAAGTTAAATTTTCTTCCTGTAATCTTAAATGCTCTTTTGACCAAGATTTCAAATTAATCTTCAGTGATTTCATCTCATTTACAAATATTTGTTGGGCATCCCTTTCAATCAAATAAGTCGGATCCTTCCAAACCTTTGTAACAATATCCGTGACCTCCGGTTAAGATAACCAATGGGCATTGAACTTGAATAGATATGCCTTTGGGATCGAATTCCTGTCAATCCTTAAGAGAACAGGAGCATGATCCGAAAATAATGGGTAGTCAACCCAATATTTATACCTGCCCATGCTCATAATAAACTCTTCGTCCACTAATACTCGATCCAGTCTTTTGGAAATACTAGCAGCACCCCTACGACCATTTCTCCAGGTTGGCAACAAAGCATCCAAAACAACATCTATTAAGCTTGCCTTACAGAACAGTTCATTGAAGAACGTTGAGAGCGGATCCAAATGAGTGGTCTCTCCCCAACACTCCCCATCTCCACACGTTAGATTTAAATCCCCCACGAGGATTAGATTTCTACTTTTGAGTAAACCATTGGCCGCCAACTTATCCCAAAAATGTTTCCTGTCCAAACAGGGACCATATACATTTAGAAAAGAGATGGTTGATTTAGTTCCAAGCACATTCTTGTAAGAAGGATGCCACTGCAACATAGAAAAGGGTCAATGTCAAAAATATTCGGATCCCATGAAACAAGTAGCTGACCCGAAGTACCAACCGCACTGACAGCACAGGCTAACCAAATAGGACACAGAGTGAGAATTAGCGCATGTGCTTTATGTTCCTTCACCATAGTTTCTTGCAGAAAAATAATATCAGGTCGAGTCCTCTGAAGTAATCTTCGAAGGGAAGTTGATTTCAGGGTCCCCCCCACCCCTCTAATGTTTAAGGAGAGAAAAATCATGACTTCTCTCTTGCTAGGGCTTTTAGGCCTCTAAGCGCCCCTATTTCAGAAATTATTGGTAGGTGTGTCCCCTCAATAATAAGTCTCGAAGTCTCCTTCTTCTTCCTCACACTCGTAGTCTTAATAAGAGAGGTTTCCAAACCCAATACCTTAGACCACGTGTATTCTTTTCTAGAGACCCCCACTAATGATCCTGAGGACCCCGCTCCCCCGTCAGGTTCTGGTCTGTGATAAATCGATCTCCCCTTGTAAGTGGTAAGAGTAATGGGTGACTGCACCTCTTTGATAGAAGAGACAAGGGATTCAAGCACAGTCCCTAAATCGATATCTCCCAAATCAAATTCCCTGTAATCCGAAAGGTTGTATTCCCCAACTACACTGGACGATCTATGAAAGTCCCTTCCCGGAGAGGCCAAGGAGTCTAGATTAATCCTCTTAAGAGAGGCAACAAAGTATAATATGTCTGAGGGATAGTTAAGGACCGACTTGTGAGAAATGGACACCCCCCTAGAAAGACCAATCCCCCCTGAACCAAAAGATGGTGAATCTGAAGGATTAGTTTCCAAAAGATCCAATGACTTCTTAGATGGGACAGACTTGGTAGGTGGGACCAAAGGATCTTTTCGTGGACCAAAGAAACTAGAATCATCCAAAATGTTTCTTTCCCAAGCAGTTAAAGAATGAAAAAGCACAGGACAAACAGATATTAACTTACCAGTTATGGTCTCAATAGTCTCTGGCACTGAAGAATCCTCAAAATCATAGCCGCGGGGGCTGAACTGATTCGATTCAACATCAGGTGAATAAACTTGTGTCGGCCTATCTAGTAATGTACCTTCTGAGATATCCTCTTCTTGAAGTCCCATGCAATCCCTCCACAAATGTCCCATTTTCCGACACCTTGAGCATCTGAACAAGATGCCTAAGTAATCCAGAGTTTGGGATATGTGATGTTCACGCCAAACTATCTCCAAAGAATCTAATAAGTCAGAATGTATGTTAATTTCCACAAGGATTCTACAAATCCTCTTAACAGTGGCCTGAAGAGCTCCAAGGTCTGCACTAATAAAATTCCCGAGAGTATTTCCAATCGCTTCTAAAGCCTTGACATGGTAGAAATGTAATGGCAGTCCCGGTAGCAACACCCAGAAGTGTCTAAATCTAAAATAATCAAGTGTGGGGTCAAAGTTCACCTGCCACCTTTTAATCATCAAACTGCCCCCGTCGAAAGTCTAGACTTTACCCAAGATCAATTCAGTATCCTCTACCCGTTTGAAATGGAATCCAAACCACCCTTTCGTAAGGTAAAATACATTCGGCTTATAGCCCAACAATGGACTCCAGTGATCACTTACCCAATCCTCCAGTGACATTTTACACATGTTCTTATAGGAGAACCTCCCCACCAAGGTAAAAAGCGCAAGGCTAATTGTATCCTCCAGCCCGACGTCCTCACCCAACATAAGCTTTTGCTTGGAGTGATTTGGTACCCAATGTTTAAACAGACGTGACCCTTGGATCTTATTCACGCATGTAAATCTACCTTTTGGGCCTTCCCCAGAACCCCGTCCCAGGCCACCCGACTTCTTTCCTGTGCCTTCCCTATGATCCGCAAAGCCCTTCACAATAAAATCCGCAAGAGCACTAGAGCCCAGACCATGGGTAACTACGACTGGAGAAGAACAGGAATGAAACTGACATTCTACCGTGGGAGCCTTAGCAAGTTGGGCCTTAACCGCTTCCCTAAGTGCATTAAATCTCCCATTAAAACTTGTCAGGTCTGCAGGAGAGAATAGTCTTGATTGCCTCCAAATGGCCTCATCCTCCTCTCCCATAAGGTCATTGACATCATCATCCATCGAGATATCCTCCAATGGAGTGTGATTCATACTCCCTGGCCCATCACAACAAGCCAAAACCACTGACGACTCTTTCAAGGTACTGACTACCTTAAATTCTCCTTAACTGTATGCGAAATACAAGGGGGCAGAAACCCCACTAACATAATAAACTAGGTAGAAAATAAATAAACAACTCCAAGAACGTTCCAAAATCTCAGGGTGAAGTGATAGTCACTTAAGGATGAAGGGACTACCTAAATCAGAACCGCTAAAAAAGGAAGAAAAACTCCAGCAAACTAAAACCCCGGATAACCCCTCTAATAAACTGGAGAGAACCTCGCTTCCAACTACTCCAGTCAGAGATCTAAAAGAGAGGGAGGAGCCTCGAGAGGCTAAGAAAACCTAAGTAATGAATGCTGAAGACTCCACCTGTGGTGTTAGCACATAATCAAGTATGGGGTATTTTCCTGGAAGAAATGTCCCCTTTGGTAAGAAGAAGGCCAAAAAATGGGCTAAAAACCCATTTATCCCAAGGTTTTAGAAGCGAGCGCATTATTTTAATGAGCACACAGATCTGGATGGCTGAGATCTATGCACCCAGATCTACGTCTGAGGTTCCAGTTCGG